>JAHBBA010001181.1:0-25949 GCA_018806925.1 Skeletonema costatum
AGAATAATAATGTAATGTATGAGTTGTAAAATTCTCATGGGTGGGCCAATCATCATGGATAGCAGCAGTAGATACGCGATAATACGTGCTACAACAGATTTTACGATAGCAGCGCCATAGCATAGCGCGTGTGTCGTTATAAATATATGCTGCAGTGATGTTGGGTTTGTATTTTATTGCACAAGTTGCATAATTAATAAAAAATCCCTCCCTCAAATATTTCGACTTGGGTTGCAATGTGTTACTTGGCGAGTTGGTGGAGTTAGATGATGTTTAGTACCTCTATTCGAAGCTCTTCAATAGTGCTATCGATTCGACAAAGAATGGAAACTGTGGATGGCTTCGTGTATTGAGCGGCAATGGCGGCGAGTATGATCGAGTTTTGTCGATTTTAATTATTTTTTTCTGAGGATGATGCTATAGACATGTGGAGTATTAGAAGGCACAGACTCAATTTTTGTTGGTAAAATTTAAAGGGGGACCGCGGATGGACATAGCATGGATGTTATTGCTGTTTTTTATGAAGGTAAATCATCAATTGTCATGGCAATACTATCTTGTGTACAGAGTGTTTCGAGCGCTCATGGTGTGTGGTTTGTGTATTTTTTGAGAGAGGCGATCTGAAGGTGGCAAAAAAACGATTAGATTTGCTTGAAGAGCTAAGCCCATGCAATTGAGCTCAGCAGTAGCACTTTGGGCAATAGTCGCAGTCACGTGGGCAATAGTCGCAGTCACTTGGCAATAGTCGCAAATTCATGCGACTATCTGCCCAAAAAAAGCAATTTGTTTAGGATAGATCACCAAGTTGAGGATGATGATGTACCTTGAAAGAGACGGAGGGACAAAGTGGGCGATTTTTTATTTCTATCGACCCCATGAAGGACATTCTTCTCAACCTCATTGTGAAGCGAAGACAGTTGAAGTATTCCTGAAAATACTTAAAGGGACCAATGCGGGTCAGTTCTAGTCCGCGTCCTGCACCAGCTGAAAGATACAGAAGAGTGCCTTGATTGAACCTCCATAGCATGTTGATGTGGGTGTTGAACATCCTCAACATTGAGTATAGGAATAAGGCTCGATAGCTCTACCTTCTCCTTACGTATCTAGAGCAATTGAGAAGACAAAAGATTAGATCATTGAGAATGAGAGAAAGAATGGAAAATACGCAGTAAATTGGTCTCCCACCGTTGACGAAACCAAAGACTCATCACAATTTGTTCCGCCATGACAGTTTGTTCTCCACATTCAGAAAAACCATATCTACGTGAGCGTGACATGGAATAGGGTGATACAAATGATGCTTGAATCTGTCTCTAGTCTCTGGGATGACTTTTCCCACGTGCTCTTTTTGAACATACTTGGCCAACCTTCACATCATCAGTATAGTGAATCGATTGCTTTAAGGACGAGCAATGGATTATACATTCCTATACATTTTCCTTGCCCATCCTGATACATTTACCAAATCGAACTAGTATTGAGTCCACAAATCTGAACCCCTTCAGCAGCTCATATGTTAGAATGCATAAACTGATGTGACCACAAAAACCATATGGCTCATTAGACGGAGCAGGTTGTTGCAGTTCTTGCTGATTTCATTGGCAGCATGAAACCCCAAGGTAGGAATCGGACCACTAACAGTTGGATTACAGCATTTTGGCCTTTAGGACCATATGTAAGCCACCATCAGACAAAATCAATACACAATATCACTGGAGTACATCATTTACTGCAGTTTTATTGATTAAAGCTGGGAATATTATTATGAAGTGAAAGATTTCGTTTGCATTGTGTCATGGAACATACATAATCTGTAAAGTGGAGAATTATGGGTTGTAACTCTTAAATAATATATCTTATCATCCTGATGTATGGGTCGTTTCTTCCGCGAGTATTCGGAGTTAGGCAACGGTTTGGTGGCTCATTTTGAAGCTCTTTTTGTAGTTCTATCGATCCGTGAAGAAGGAATGGCAGTGTTGTTTGTTATCGTGTAGTTGAGCGGCATGGCGTCGAGTGTGGCGTTGCGATATAAATAATAAAAAATTCCCTCCCTCAAATTATATTTCGATTTGGGTGCAATGGTGTTACTTGGCGAGTTGGTGGAGTTAGGCAAACGGTTGGTTGGTGGCTCATTTTGAAAGCTCTTTCCATAGTGCTATCTATCCGTGAAGGAATGGCAGTGTTGTTTGTCATCGTGTATCGAGCGGCCATGGGCGTCGAGTTGGCGTTGCATATAATAAATAAAAAATCCCTCCCCCCAAATATTTGCGATTGGTGTTGCATTGGTATTACTCCGGCGAGTTGGTGGAGTTAGGCAAACGGTTGGTGGCTCATTTTGAAGCTCTTTCATAGTGCTATCGATCCGGTGAAGGAATGGCCGTGTCGTTGTCATCGTGTATGTGAGCGGCATGGCGTCGAGTTGGCGTTGGCATAATTAATAAAAATCCCTCCCTCAAATATATTTCGACTTGGGGTGCAAGGTTGGTGTACTCGGCGGAGTTGGTGGAGTTAGATGATGTTTTAGTACCTCTATTCGAAGCTCTTCAATAGTAACTATCGATCGGGACAAAGAATGAAACGGTGGCTGGAATTCGTGGTATTGAGCGGCAACATGGCGGCGAGTATGATCGAGTTTTGTCGATTTTATTATTTTTTTTCTGAGGATGATGCTATAGAACATGTGGAGTATTAGAAGGCACAGACTCAATTTTTGTCGGTTAAAATTAGTAGGGGGACCGCGGATGGACATAGCATGGATGTTATTGCTGTTTTATGAAGGTAAATCATCAATTGTCATGGCAATACTATCTTGTGTACAGAGTAGTTCGAGCGCTCATGGTGTGTGGTTTGTGCATTTTTGAGAGAGGCGATCTGAAGGTGGCAAAAAACGATTATATTGCTTGAAGAGCTAAGCCCATGCAATTAGCTAGCAGTAGCACTTGGCCAGATAATAGCAGTCACGTGGCAGATAAATAGCAGTCACGTGGCAGATAATAGCAAATTCATGCTATTATCTGCCAAAAAAAAGCAATTTGTTTAGGATGGCACGTCAAATGTACCAAGGTGTGTCCCTTCATAAATCCGTGAAAAAATGGAATGCACAGATTACACTTGACGGAAAAGAAACACTCTATTGGCTACTATGCCAATGAAGAACAAGCTGCAGTGGACTATGCTCGTGCGAGGTTCAAATACAAAGCAGGAAAATGCCAAAGTCTGTACAACAAGTCAGGTGAGGCGAAAGCTCATCGATTTGACGGATGTTCCAGCACAGCTACCCAATCATAAGCAGCGGGTAGGGATGGGCACCTCAAAGTATCAAGGTGTCACATTCATAAAAGCGACGAACGAATGGAGGGCTCAGATTATGCTGGATGGAAAGCGACATCATATTGGCTTGTATGATAATGAAGAACAAGCTGGTATAGATTATGCTCGTGCAATGTTCAAATACAGAGTTGGGAATCACAAACGCGAGGGAGGCAGCATGCTATAGATTTGACAGATGTTCCACTACAATCGCTTATACTCAATTGTGGTTATGGAAGCAGTTCTAAATACGCAGGGAGTTAGTCTCAATAAATCCACGAACAAATGGAAGGCGCAGATTACGATTAGCGGGAAGTCACGCTACATTGGCACTTATGATAGTGAAGAAGAAGCCGCTGTTGACTATGCTCGTGCGGTATTTAAGTATAGCGGGGATTGCCGTAGGCAAGACACTTCAAAAGAGAAAGAGGGGCCAAGAGTTATCGATATGTGACGAATAGATGTCCCACCACCAAGCTGAGTATGTACAAGGGCGGGTCAAAGGAAACATGTAGTGCACAAACTATGCAGCAGTGATGGATGCAGTAATCATGTATCAGTGTGGAGCTGTGGTCACGGTCAAACTGCGGGCAAGAACTCACAGCATGTTGCCGAAAAGACCGAAAATAAGGCCAAATACTGGAAGACTGAACATCATCTTTGTTTGACATTATGAACATGAGGTAAGCCGATGCCCTCTGACTCGGAGCAGATCTATAAATTACTCAGAATAATAACTAGACGAGCGGATCTATCCACCCGAGAATCTTAGCTACATTGTCATGCTTGTAGGACGTTCACAATGTCTGTCGATTGGCATACAAATACAACAGAGGAGGGAGTTCTTGCTGACGCCGACTTTCTTCTGCTTCTGCGTTTGTGTTTGTGCTATTGAGCACCGGTTGCACTCAATATCGGCTGTCAGGTTGCTGCTTGTTGCTGCTAACTGGCGTGATATGAAACTACATCCATCATCGGCCCTCGGGGCCCCAGTCGGTTGAGTGCAGCGGTATCGGCGGGCTCGGAGGTGCCCTCCTTACCCTGTAGGTCATTTGACCCGTTTTGACTCCAGCCATTTCTACAGGGAACGCACGTAGGAATTAGTATCTTAGGATTTAGGAGAAATAAATCTTGTTTGCACATGTAGAAATTTAATTCCCACTGTGGAGCATACTGGCGGCTACAGGATACCGCTGCGTAGGAACTCAGTTGCACCTTAATCTTGTAAGCATTTTTCTTGTAAATATTTGATCCCAAACGCATTCTTCATCCTTCTTAGCCAGAAGCTGTCTCGTGTACAAGAACGTCATCACACTCATCTCCACATCACCTTCCCTCTATTGACTTTAATTTTCGCACCTTGGAAGGAAAATAAATTCCACACGAACACAACCTCGCATTAAGGAAATAAATTCCACACGAACACAACCTCGCACTCAGTCGGAACAGTCTCATGTATTGAAGTAAGTTTGGGTAGTTCCCACTCGGGCATCTTCTCTTACCATGTATAAGAAGGACACTGTCTCGTGTACAACATCACCATCCCTCTATTGTACTTTAATTTTCGCACCTTGGAAGGAAAATAAATTCCACACGAACACAACCTCGCACTCAGTCGGAACAGTCTCATGTATTGAAGTAAGTTCTGGGTAGTTCCCAGTCGGGCTTCTTCTCTTACCATGTATAAGAAGGACATTGTCTCGTGTACAACATCACCATCCCTCTATTGTACTTTAATTTTCGCACCTTGGAAGGAAAATAAATTCCACACGAACACAACCTCGCACTCAGTCGGAACAGTCTCATGTATCAAAGTAAGTTCTGGGTAGTTCCCACTCGGGCTTCTTCTCTGACCATGTATTGTTAGGGAATTTGATCATGTTGCCAATTCACGTCATGAGTGCCTCCCTGTTCCCAATCTGGCTTCTGTTGTATGTCTCTGCCGTGTGCTCAGCAAGGTTGATTACCGCCTCGCATAGGTAGCCGTTCGTCTTTTCAGTACAGTAGAGTATCCTGTCGATGGAAATGTTTGGACCAGTCCAATGAATGGCGCTGTCCTGAGGATGATCGCCCACTCTCCTCCCCTGCTGCCGAGCGCCTTCCCCTGCATTAATTACCATGTTGTATGGCTTTTCCGTGTGGTACAGTCCATGTTGATTGTCGTTGTGTGCCACCTGTTCCCAATACGCGAGAGAAATGAATGCAAGATTGATGAGTGTGTGTCAAACCAGAAATACAAACGGACATGCGGCTTACCCTTTTGTGTCCGCTTGCGTTTTGTTCCGACTGTCAGTGATCTCCTTGTGAACCATTGATGTATCTTGCGATTTGTTATGCGCTCACCTTCACTTACCTGTAAGATGCCTTTTGCTGCCTTTCCCTCCCCACATCATCCCATTACTTTTAATTTTTGCACCTTGGAGGAAAAAAAAAGTTCGGTACGAAAATAAATACAACCTGCACTTCGTGTCGACTTTATTGCCACCGCAAATTCTTCATGTGTTGTCACAGTGCGTGACTCTCGTTGCAATTGACTCTCGTTGCAATCCACTAACCAACTATCCGCAGCTTTTCAGATATGCATCGCAGACAGCTATCCGATGTTTTAGTGCAGTAGATATATTTAGTCGCCAGACGGAGCTGCGTTTATTGCTCGTTTTGTTTCGGGCGGTGGCTGTGGTAGCGCATGTTGTGCACACATCTCATCGAATGGATAGTTACATCTCTTAGTGCATATTGGCAAGATTGTTGCGGTGATCGACTACTGTTGGCACTGCTATTAATGGCGATCAAAACAGACATGCTGCATGTTGTCTCGCTGTCGGTGGGAGCATAATATTATGATCGGCCGGAGGAGGTGCGTGAAGAAAAAGATCTTTTGTGTTGTAGATTGAGGGATGTTTCCGCGGGAGATAGAAGGATTTAATGCGGTCGTCGCCTATCGTTGTCACCGCTATTGCATGGCGATCAAAGCAGACATAACGCTGGTTGTCTAACTTGGACTTGGGAAGATATGGCTGGTCGGAATCTACTCATCGCAGCGCCATGAGTGAGAGAACTCTGTGGGTGGTGATGAAAAAGATTTTGCAGTTTGGCGCGCGCGGGCAAAGATCTTTTTCTCCTTTTGCGCGCGCTTCCGGCAGCATGCGCCATGCGCAACCTATCAGGATAACCATCTGAGACACATGTCTGGTAAGTAAATCTAGAAGCAAGATGCAACAAGCCAAGCAGCCTGACCATATTAATTTATGAAACAGGTGCAAAAAATAAAGTAGCATTCAACATAAACTGTTCATTATACACATATCTATCTTTGCAGAGCAACTTTATAGACAGATATAGTTACTAAAAGAAATTTGATTGGCACATGCATGCCCACCAGAGCAAAGCCCCGAGGGCCACACTGCAGCACACTCATACTTACAGCACACACAGCACTGCAGGGACAGACCAGTTTATACTCTGAATGCGACTGTGGCTTCAAATGCGGCAAAGTGCACCGGATGGATAGATGGCAAGGATTTCTGTTTGTTTGTCGCAGCGTCTTTGTCCCGGGACAGAACCAAGAAAAAACAGGGGTAGACGTATTGATTCCTCTGTAGAATGTTATATCTCAGCGTCTTTGATAATGTCCCATTACATGTCAATTTTTTGGCGACAGCAACAAACACGCCATCAACGTCTCCAACAGCAAATGTCAAGCTACCGCGGTGCCTGACAAGAGTTCAAACAGTTTTGGAACCCTAAAACTCTAACACGTACTACTTATTTGCAACAGAGCTGCGCGTTTGGAGAACTGCATCTCATTGTAATTATTGCATCAGAAGAGGGGAGAAGCACTGCTACCATGGTGACTAGGATCGTTACCCGTCGCATTATTTCGTCGGGAAAAGAAAAAACAGCGTCGGCGGCGAGAGATTCCAACCAGGACGACGTCAACCGGCTGAAAGATAATCGGCCCTCGGGGCCCCAGACGGTTAGCGTAGCTTTTATCGGCGGCCACGGAGGTGCCCTCCTTACCCTGTAGGTCATTTTACCCAAAATTACCCAGAGCAATTCTACAGGGATTAACGTAGGAATTACTATGTTATGGATTTAGGAGAAATAAATCTTGAGGCACCATGTAGAGCCTGTGTAGAATCATATGGCTGTAGGGTATTGTATTGATTCCTCTGTAGAATAGCGAGAAAACCGGTCCTGCACCCATGTCTTGTAGACATTTTTTTTGTAATTCTCTTAGCAAACTTACTTTCGGTTCCTTTTTAGCCAGAAACTTTCTTGTGATATGTTGTCTCCTTTCGATTTGGGTCGTTTTGTTGGTCCATTTAAAATGGTGTATTTGCCATGATTTTAAATGTTGTGAGCAAACATTCATCAACTCTCTCGAAGGTTCTTATGCATCGAAATATGTCCTGGGAAGCTCCCATTCTGGCTTCTTCTCGGACCAGTTGCTGTTAGGAGACTTGATCATGTTGCCGATTCTTGTCACAAGAGCCTCCCTGTCGGGTATCAGATTTCCCTCCATTGCTGTCTTGTACGTTGTGTTGAGGATCATAGTTGCCCTTTCTTTGTTGTATGTCACTTTCGCCGTGTGTTCAGCTTTCTTCTTCAGGTGTTCGACCCATTTATCTCTTTTGATCACTGCCTCGCACAATTGGCCATTCATCTTCTTTGTGCAGTTGAGAATTCTATCAATCGAAATGTTTGACCCGGTCCAGTGTATTGCGCTGTCCTGTGGATGGTCGCCTTCCCCATCCCTGCTTCCAAGAGTCTTCCCTCTGCTGGTTGCCACATAAAGCGTGCCGCAGCAATTTTGAATTTCCCAATTTATATCTGACGGGTCCATTATCATCCGAGTCCATCGATCTCCCTTGCTGAACCCGGCCTCCAGGCCCTGACATCGATGGATTGTCACTGCGTACGCCAATTTCATTGGCATAAATGTCGCAGTACAGCAGCCCCTATCGCATCTGAGAGCGAATGGTGTTATTGGCACATGCTGTGTTAATAACAGTCCGAGGTTAGAGTAAGTTAAGATCAAGATGAGGAGATCATGCATACTCGTCAGTTGTAGCACTTACCGTTGGATTATTTCTGTCCCACACAGGCACACCCTCGGGTGGTTTGAATGAGGGCACGTCAATAACCACGTACTTCGGAAGATGGTCCTTCCCTTCGTTGTTCGGCCCCACTGACTTGTCGTAAACTATCTCCACGACCCTCCCGATTGCACCGACGAATAGCCCAGCATTTGGCTCAATGTTCGCTGTCTCAAGGCATATCTGTGCACCGACGCAGATATCTAAGTTGTAGATGATATTCTTCCCAAAGAAGTGACTGGTATATGCGTTTGATCCTGCGTGTGCGCTGTCAAAATTGCACCTCAACCTTGCCACGGGCGTGTTGTTGCTCTTGTGTGTTTTCACAAGCATCTCGACATTCTTCTGGTGCATGGCATCTCGCTTTGCAAACGCCCATAAGCATCGCGGATCCTGCTCGAGTTCTTCGACAAACTTGGCAGGGTAATTGCACAGATGAAGATCCATCAACCTCTCTGCATCCTCCTCTGTTGGTTCGCCAACACGCAATCTGCTCATCAACTCATTATCCTCGGGTTTCGACGTCCTGAAATTCTTCGTCAGCATGAACACTTTCTCAGTCATCATCTCTGTTAGGATTTTAATGCCCTCGTAGTCGCAGATCTGTCCATTCTTGCTCTTGTATGTTGTTGGCTGGGGAGATTTGTTGCAGTAGTACTTCGTGAAGCCAGTAATGGCCCCCTTCTTGTCAGTTGGGGGTAGCTGATAGTCATCACCAAAGAATAGCACCACGGGTACGCCGCCCCACCTTTCCCGTGCGTTGTGACCATTGTATACACACTCCCTCACATGCTCCTCCGCCCCAAAGACGACTTGGGAATTCAGCATGCTCCTCTCGTCCAGCATAAAAACTAGCAGTTCGCTCAATTTTTCGTTCAGGATTGATCTCTTCTTCTCGTTCAGTGATTTCCAAGGCACTTGTACATTGATGTCCAAGAGTTTGTGGAGAGTACACCCACCGACATTGTAAGCTGCGCTGCCGGATGGTGCCGCCACCTTGACAGAGCTGTTGCAATTCGTGAGCTCTCGTATGATGGTGATGATTGTGTTGATTATCAGTGACTTCCCACATCCGCCGCATCCTACTACCGTTGCTCGCAAAGGCTCGTAATCATCATCATTTGTGAGGAACTTTACCACTGTGTCAATTGTAGCGAGGACAATTATCTTTTGCTCGTCTGAAAGGATGTCCAATGAATACTTGCTACCATCCGACCTCCTTGGTATTGATAGGTTGTTTGCGTTGGTGAGCTCCAGCTGTTTGCAATCCTCGCGGAGTTGCTGCGTGTACACTTCACCGTCAGCTGTAGTGTCCCGCTCACCTTTGAAGGATGACACGCTCCAATCGTAGTCAATTCCTATATCAACCTTCTCGCCCCCTTTCATCATCTCGTCTCCACCGACCCTATTGTCAAAGAAACTGGAATTTTTCCATTGCAAATATTGCTCTGCATCATTGTGGTCCAGGTCGTCCATATCAACGTCGGCGTCTAACACTCCCTGCTTTGCAATCACCTCGATGCGTTTTTCCTGTGAATACCTCACTGCTCGCATGTACTCTGTCCACACATTAGTTGGAACGCGCTTTTCCTCCAGCATCCTTTTGAACGTGTCGATTGTTTTCTGTTTGTTTCTTGTGTTGAGAGGCTTGTGAACGCTCCACGGTTTATGCATTATGAGCATGCCCCTGGCGTAGTTGAAGTCGATGGGATGGCATGGTCTGCAATTCAAGCCCTTCGCGATCAATATCCTATCCTTCTCCCTGCCGCTATCTTCGTCCCTCATGAAGGATTCTTTTATCCATACCTCGTAGAAGAAGCGGTCCAGAGAGTAATGCTCGTATTTCGTGTCTCTATTTCCGTAGCTGTGTACTAAATCCTTCGGTTTCGGATCAGTTGACTTCCTCAGCTTCATACAGCTGCCTAGTGGCACGTAATTAATTTCATCCGAGCAAATAGTCAGGCTCAATCGATCGACCTCGTGCACGGCCTCCTGAATACTAATCAATCTTTTGCTTGTCATCCAATTCAATGACATCTTTACCAACGCATTTACTCCACTGATGTCGGCTGAACTCGAACTGAGTGTGGAATTTGGGCAACATTAAAACAGAAACAGGTCGTGACGTGAGTCTAAAATGATTGCAACACCACGAATTTAAAATGATGGAGACTCCACGATTTTAAATGATGGAAACACCACGTGTTTAAAATGATGGGAACACCACGATTTTAATTGAGAAAACATTGGTCACAAAAGAGATCACTCACCTCTCGATAATATTTTGGATTGCCTCCCTCTCGTTCTTGGACGTGTGGTTCTTTTTACTCGCGTAGGCTACGACGTACTTGCACACATTTTCTATCTCCGTGATATCTGGCTTGTCCGGATGCGACCTGTATATTAATAGCTGGACATCGCAATTGCCTCTCCATCCCTGCAAAAGCGTCTTGCTGTGTTGAACAACTTTTCTAGATTTCGTCCTTATCAATCGAAAGTGCTCTATGCCCCTTCGATCGACAGCGATAACAGACGTATCCAACCTCTCGCGTCCATCCGTGTCTGCTTTGCCGTATTCAGTCTCCTTACCATACTCGAATCTGCATTGTCTCGGCTCTACTTTCGGGCAGTCTCCAAGGCAGTAATTGTCGCATTTGTGGACCATGCACTCCTGGCACAGCAACCTTGAATCCTCTTGATGGTCTACGCTTTCGCAAAACCGTCGTTTTAGAGGCGAGATTGAATCAGCGGACGTGTCAGTCTTGTGCTCCTCATCTACTTCAACATCTGAAGTCATGTCTAGCACGTTTGTTGCGTACTTCTCCATTATTTTTGCCTTCTCCTCTTCAGTCTTTGCACGGTAAAAGTCGTACAGGTATGATTTGTTTTTGCCTATGCCGAGGAGGTGTAAATGGATCTGACCCCGACCCGGAGCAAATTCGACTCTGGCCCAATAGTGTTTGATGCCCAATGCGGTCTTCACTACGGTATCAAGGAACACTTTTGCTCGCTTCATGAAGAAGTCGTTCACATATAAATTGAACCGTTTAGCGGAGGCACACATAGCCTTGAAATCATCGTCAAGCAACAGCTGAGCGTGACTGTGATTGCCAGCTTGGCGTTCCAAGTCTGCCAACAGCCTGCGAAGGTCTGGCCACCAATTCTCTGCACAGCTCAGCGTAGTGAAGTGAGTTGGCGGCCCGTGACCCCTCCCAATGTGATAGTCAATCCAAGACTCGAGTTCTGCCGTCTTTCCTCTCCAAAAGCTGTCGCTCCCTCTAATGCCCTTTGCCAGGTACCTCAATTTGCCCAGGTAAGAGAAATTGCCTCCCCTCATCTGTTGCTGTAGTTGCTCCACTGTTGGTGGATTCCTGCCAAGGAAGTTATCATTCTTGTAGAAATAGTTCCCTTGCGTGTTGTTTACATGGCGCTGAAGCATGTTGAAAATATAAAGCACCAGCATTTGGTCATTCAAGAATCTGCCGTCATGATAATGCAGCAAGTGCTGCGCCCAGTCAATCAAGGACTTTACCTTGCCTCGTCTTGGGTCGTAAACGTCACCTATGCCGCCCGGGAACAACCAAGGATAAGCATTCACGAATATTTGTTCCGTTGAGTCAAATTCACTATGAGGAAAACACGGTGTAAGTGTAAATGAGGGTGAGCTCAAACGCATTTGTTGTGTGATGCAATGACAAAAAGACACGGAGCTGGGTACTTACTTCAATGGTTTGGTTTGGTCCACCGGTGGAAAATCAAGAGTGTCGTATTTCTGTTTCGATTCCTTCGCGGCCTCTTCCAATGATCTGATGATATCGCCTTGCTCCTGAGTGGGTACGCTAGTTCTGTCGTTTGGATGCACAGTCGAGAAGGATAATTCATTTCCGTCATCGTCGCCAGTGCATTGATTGCCAGACACAGTTTCAGTTGCTTCATGTACGCCGTCCCGCTTGCTCTGCTTGGCTTGCATCGTATACTGTCTTGCCACATCATAAACAGTGTCCTTCTTGATCCAATCCAGGTTCGATGAATTGATGGTAATGTCCTTATACCCGACGTGGTGTACCTTCAGCCACCTCAGGGCACTCAGCACCTTGTCCTTATTAACCTTGAAGTGCTGTGTGTGAATTTCTCCCGACAGTCTGTTACTCAAATTTCGGACGAAAATCACCATGTTACTTTCTTTCTGCGGCAGATCAGTACACATGCTATCAATGTCTTGAGCAAACGTCACACAATGACCGAATATCCCATACACTCCATTTCGTATGTGATGGGAGGGTATCAACGGGGAACAACGCCGGATCAATAGCTTCTCTGCCATGGTCAAAGATTTCAGCACGTCAGGAATATCATACCGTGTTACTTTCTCACCATCCTCATATTTGAGATTCCCTTCATCGTCTCGCTCATACCAGATTGGGTGCAAATTCTCCTTCAAATATTTGTTGTTTTCTTGACACTTGTTCTTCTTGCAGATGTCGCATATGTGGTCGCCCACCGAATTTAGCGTGGGCATGTCTTTAGCAACGCCCTTGGGGAATATCAGCTTGTTCTCCCTGCAAACGCAGCACGTGGTCACTTGCAACGTCCTCATCTTGTACTCGAACTTGATAAGCTCCTCTTTAGTACGCCTGCTGCGACGAGTCTCCCTAGATCTGCCGATCACACCGTGGTTGGGATTATCCATGAATTGTATGTCCATCGATTCTGTTACATCTAGACGGATAGCTCCGCTTTTCTCCCTGCGGACCAAGAACCGCCTAAAAGTCTTCTCGTGCTCATCGAAACGAGTCTTGCTCCTCTGAAGATGAATCTTCTTCTCATAAAACTTTTCCACGACACCAAATTGCAGTGACTTCACATACAGCTCATTTATTTTCTGCTTCGCCCGATCGTATTGATTTCCAGGGGCAGCCCAACAGAGATAGTTCTCGGTCGGCCTTCTTCTGTCGAGTTTGGCATCCTCTCTCCTTACACGCTGACTTTGGCTGCTTTAGGTCTGGCCACACGACGTTCTTTTGCGCTTGTTGTCATCTGTTCTGCTATTAGAATACTCGTCAAATTCGCAAGATTCTTCAACTAGAGGTTGCGCCGACGACGATTGCTGCGCTGTGACAGATGTGGCTGTGCTATCTTGATCCCAGCTGTCTATCTTGTCCTCGTCCATTTCGTCTTCGTCCTCGTCATCCGAGTACACTTCCTGGTATGGCGTAATAATCATGACCTTTGTCAAGCACTTCCAGACTGGATTTGGGTTGGGGATATGGTCGTCATGATCAAGTTGCTTGATGAGCATCCTGCGCACTTGATGGACGCCCTTGTGGAGCCAATCACCGCTGTCCAAGCCAAGTATGTTCTGACTAGATGACAATGCCCCTATTGACACAATTGTGCCCTTCTTCGCCAGTGACTTGTGTGAAGGATCCCTGTATTCGATAACATCGCCAAGTTGCAGGAAGGTGTTGAGAGTGGTGCTGGTGCCGCTCCCGGCTGCAGTGTCAACCTTTCTCCTGTCGATCAATCCCTGCAACCCAGTGGTGTCACCTATGGTGTACAAAAAAAGAGCGAAGACAATAAAAATGAGAACAGAAGCTGGTATTTAAAATGATGGAGACTCCACGATTTTAAATGGTGAGAAACAAGTAAGAATAAAATTGTGAAACTCACCACTGCTGTCGTACATCAACGCCTCATCTTCGTCTAGTGACAATTCGTCTATGCCCTTTGACCAGTTTGATCCACTGCAGACGGATGAGTCGTCTCCGATCTTCATGTCATTCGTAATTATCACAACATCATCGTCATCTTCGGACACCTCGTCGTCCGAGTCTGCAAACAGATTGACTGCTACTCCATCAAGCTCCTCTGATATATTTGTTGCCGGTGCTCTGTGACTTCGATACTGTTCAGTTATTGATCCGAGCATGTTGTGAATTTCCACTCTCATCCTAGTGATATCATTTCTGGTAAAGTTGAATATCGGCTCGTCTGATACATAACGCTTCAACTTGTCGTGTATATCGCTCATTTTGACAGGTTTCTTCAGCAACTCAATCGCGTTGAAGGCATAGCGACACGTGAACAACCCACAGTCAACTGAATTATTCTGGTACACGACCTTTGGTGTAAGCAAAGGCAAGCATCGATGAGTGAACGGCCTTGCTGTTCTGTCCAACGTGACGTTGTAGTGTCTATCCCATTCACTGTTCAAGACAAGCCTGACGGCCCACGAAATATCACGGCCACTGTGCGTGGTTCGTTGCCCGAGCGAGTCGAAATGCACCATGCAAGCCACCTCATTAGAGTATGAAGCATCGCCCCAACGCCGAGAAGTCTGCTTAATAAGACTAGGATTGAACACTGCAACCAAACTCCAGTGACCAGCGCCATGAAAAGGGAACAACAGCAACTTCTTCTCGAATATGTTGATTTTGCGAAGCCAACGTTTCAAACCCGAAGAGTAGTTGTTTGTCAAAACGCTCGAAAGGAAGTGACTCGAGAAGACATGCACTTTAGAAGCCAAGTCGTTGGGAGATCGTGGTACGCTGACCCATTTTATCCAGAAGTTAACGATTGCATCATTCAACCATTTGTCCGGCATTAGCGTATTGACGTCCATGCCATTGATGATAATCAATTCTTTCCCGATAGTGTCATGAAGAGAGTTTTCGAAGTATTTGCTCGTACAAGAATCACCATTGCTACCACCTCGGTGAGTGTGAATGACAGATGAGTGCTCATCACATGATAGAAAATGTCGACTGGTCGATCTGAATGGCAGGGTGAAGCAATGTTCATTGCCGACAATGAATGTTTTATATTGAGTAGATGGCTCTGTTCTTTTGAGAAGAGGCTGTCCACTCGCTATCTTCTTCATAGTGTCGTCTATCAACCCTTTGCACACCACACGAAACCCCGGGGACGATGGATCAATCTTTTGCAGCGAGAGTATACCCGGTGATGATATTGCAACTTGTACGTCATGACTTGATCCTGTCGGTCTGAATTCCAAAACAAAGGATTCCTCCCCCTCCTCGAATCGATCAATGATATCATTAGCAAGATCTTGCACATCGTGCTGTCTTATGCCATGTTTGCCGTGACCATTACGCTTCTTGGCAAGGAACCACGAATTCAAATAAGCCAAGACGTGCTTGCGAGCTGTCAGACGGGAATAATTTTGCGTTCAAACGATTGTTAGTACCTTATCAAATGTGCAATTATAATAATAAAATACTGAACACATCGATTACTTACATATCTTGGTCTTGGACGGGGACGGAAGAGCGAAGTTATTATTGACGTCCATCGTTTTGATTCTTAAGTTAATGATGTGCAGGCGGATTACTTCAAGATTGTTATGTTCGGATGGCTTTCCAATTCCGTGCAGATGGAAGATACATGCGCCAATCGCAATGTATTCGAACGAAGTTGTAGTTTGTAGGTTTGAATCTAGATGGGTGTGCGAGACGGGTGTCTTATAAGAGGAATCTTCGTTGACGGGCATAAAGGGGAGGAGGACTCTGACATTGACATAATTTGGAGATCAAACACTGCTGTTCCAAATGAATGATAACGAACCTGGCACAGAGCGCTGTGGCGCATGCGCTAACACAAGCAGTTCGCTGATGAGATGCTCTGGTTGTCGATTAGTACGCTATTGCGGCAAGGTTTGTCAGGCCAACGACTGGTCGCAACACAAGCAACTTTGCAAGGAAAAGAAGAAGGCGGACCAAGAAGTGATTTTGTTTCAAAATCAAGAAGGGAACCACTTCGGCGAGTGTCCTATCTGTTTACTTCCATTGCTTTTTGACGCTGACAGAATCATGGAAGCGGAAGACGAAGAGTGTTACCATTTCATGGGAGAAATGACACACAGTCCGTGTTGCTGGACGGTAGTATGCACTAAATGTTTTGACGCTCACATCATCACTGCATGCAAAGATCAGAAGAAGCCAACTTGTCCATTTTGTCGATGCAAAACACCCGATACAGAAAAGAACGGCGACGAACTGCTGGAGTTGTCGGCCGACCAAGAAAACAATCCCACATTATTGATGAAGGTCGGTGCATTTCAGTACAGCAAAGGAAACCATGGTGCAGCTTTCAGCAGTTACAAGAAGGCCGCCAAACTAGGCGACGCCCAGGGAATGTACTTCGTCTCAACCATGCTCCACTGTGGAATCGGTGTGACAATGAATCACGGCAAAGCCGCCGCTTATGTAATAAAAGCGGCTGCAGGAGGACATCCAATAGCAAGATACGAAGCAGCAATGGACGAACTATGCAGAGGTAATACTGTACGAGCTGTAAAGCACTTCAGTATCGCAGCAAGTCAAGGGGTAACAAAATCGTTGGAGGAATTAAAGAATGGGTACAAAAGCGGTTACGTTACGAAGTCAGAATACGAACAAGCCCTGCGATCGAACCAAAAAGCAAAGGAAACTATGAAAGATAACGAAGAGACGAGACAACAAATGCTGGCAGAATCAAAAAGAAACGTGACGTTCCACTATAAATAACCTCAGAAGGCAATATTAAAAGCCATTCTCGAATCAAACAACAACACTACTCTACAACACTACAACTACATTCCAGTAGATTGACTCGACTACGACTGCCATGTAAACTTAGACAAAGCCAGATGAACGGGTCAAAAAAGCGAGCGTTTAAAATCAGGGTAACTCCATCATTTTAAATTAGAGTCTTAAAAAGCTGATTCTTAAATTTAAATCATAGTAGTCACCAGGCATCAGAAACTCAAACACCATCCACCCCTCAACACGTCCTCTGGTTATCTGATATAGTTTGGTTACCAATATAGTTAGGTTACCCGCTGATTGATTCCTCGCTGATAGCGTCCCACTCAGGAAAGAGACCATTTTTGTAGATGAACGAGCGTTCATCATCAGAAAGCTCGTCAAAACTGCTGTAACCAAGAGAGATCAGGAACTGCTGGATTGTGAAGTCACAGAAGTGCTTGTCAAAGTGGTTGTTATAAACAATGCGTGCAAAACCATACTTGAAGGTGTCTTCGATATCAGCCTTGAACATATCTTTAAGCTCGCCTTCGTTTTTGTAAGGGTTGCCCTTCTCGGTACCTTTATTGTAATTGCCGGCGAGGAAATTGTTGACCATGCCAGAAGCGTTCTCTTCAAGATTGTTGAAAAGGTAAGACGCAAGAACGCTGCCATCATCACACATGGAACGAAATGTGGACTCGAATTTCTTAGAAAGAACTTCTAGAGGGAAGCCAGACGGGTTACTCCTGAACTCACAACTGGGCTTGCTAACAGGATACGGCAAAGAACCGTTGGTACTTCGGCCCCTACGTTGCAACTTATTTTCTCCGTGATGAGTACCGCGAATGAATTTGTCATCCCATGTCGAATAACACAAAGCTGGATTGGAGTCAGCAGCGTTGGACCCCTGCACTTTGAACCAGAGCGCAAACGAAGGGTTAAGCGAGTCGGCCTTGAAATACCACAATGCATTGCCCATGTTACTAAGGATGCCAATGTGGACCTTCTCGCCTGTTCGACGATCGGTAATACCAGACGTCAATTCAAAAACCACTCTGCTGCGAGAGTTGATTTGCTTCTTCTTTAGTGACTCCAAGACTAAAGGAGAAGAACCCCACCCACTAACTTTGTCATTAACATTGACAAACTTGCTGCCGGGCTTAGAAGGCAAAAGACTATCGGCATTGTCGATCTTTCTTGGATCAGCTTTCAAATAAGGATTGACCCTGATCTTACTGGGAGGCAAGATAATGTCGGCCTCGTGTTGTTGACGCTTTTGAGGAGTTACGAACAGTCCACCTCCTTGTCTACTGCCGTGATCAGCCGCTACAGCCTTCAGAACACCAATCCCATCATGACCTCTGCTGCTCGACGACCCAGCAATGCCGACATGCTTGACAGTAGATGACATGCGATTGAGACCACTCGTATTAGATGTACTTTCCTCATCCAAATCCGAATCAAGCAGATCTGTGACTGACCTAACTGGGACGTAACCAGAAATTTTGAGTGACTCAAAATTGACAGCGGCGCGAAACATCAAAGGTTCGACTTCGCTACGCTGAACTACGGTCTGGTCGATGAATGCATCATCATCCGACTCCAATTCACTTTCCCCAGTAGGGAAGAACTCTGAGCCACCTTCGAAGCGATAATCACTGTAACGTGTCGGGCTAATGCTCAATATCCGAACTGAAGAATCACCGATAGACGGTGGTGATAAAACCATCAATGTACGATTGAACAGCTTCGATAATGCACAGAGTACGAAGATATTCCACCTGACTGTTCTCTCGCTAGACACTTTGCCGCCCAAATAAGATGCCAACAAGTCTGACAGTGCCAGTTTTTGGGACAAAGTCAGGGGAACGCCACTTGCGGTATTACGAGTCTTCATCTGCTTGCGAAGATACTTGAGAATTCTTTTCAAGGAGTCAAAATCAGACGAGCCCTCCTCAGCGAACAAAGTGACTAAGGTCTCCAACACACCGGTAGAATGGTTGTCTGATAATTCCATCAGGTTGTTGTCGTAATAAAACTCACGACAACGACGCTCGTAAGTACTTGCAAACGCATCTTCGGTAGGAATCTCAGCTGGAGAGTAGTCATAAAGAATATCAGTGTTGTCGCTGCTGTCGGACATAACACTAGATTCATCTTCAGACTCTTCATGATCCGACTGCTTCGGCATATCCTCAGAATAGACACTGTTTGCAAGCTTACCAGCATTAGCATTAGCTGCAACATCCTGTTCATATGACCCACCATCGTCACTGTTGACATCGTTGGCGTCACTGTCCTCGAGTACCTGAGAACGAGTACGTTGTACACGTCTACATTTCCTAACACTGTGCACACGTAAATCATCATTCTTGACATCGTCATCGCTGCCAGAAGTGTCATTGTAAGGATCATTGAGCCTGGCAAACTTGCTTGTGTTGCTATTACCAGCATCATTAACTGATTTGATCGAGGATGATAAGTCATCAACTGAGACAGATGAGTTTGCTTGATGATGTTGGCGGGCCGAGGAAATTGACCTCAATTTTACTTGATTTGGCCCAGCTGGAGACAAGAAGTAACTATCGACACGGTTGCTACCATCTTTGCGAGGAACATCGTATCGACTCCATCCAGGACCAATAAGGTCGTCGCAAGCAATCAAAATGGGAGTAGTATCGAAAACACTATTTAAAATGATGGAGTCCCCACGATTTTAAAGGTTAGAAATGTGACAGTGACATGACAACACATAAGGAACATAGTGAGCACAAGCGAACACACCTGATTTTACTACCGTCCGCAGGGACAATGCCAATCGAGCTACGGCGGCGAGGCGACACAGACACCAATGAAGCCGAAGAAGCCTTGCCTTCAACAGCAGGAGACAAGCCCGCATGATGCTCGGATGAATTATCTTGACTCAAATGATTGTTGTCGTAACGAATAGCAAGAATAGCTTTGATTAAAGCAGCTTTCTTCGTCGGGAAGGGTGACTGGCTAAACCCAACTCCTTGTAAGATGAACGCTAAATCCTTTGCCGAGTAAGCGTTAAAAGCCGCTTTGCCAACTGCGTGATCGTTTGTTGGTAGTTTGCTGCGTCCGCCAAGCTTGTCGGCAGCAATCTGGGCCAAGTAAGAATCCTCGACTGAACTCCACACAATACTTGTAACAGCTGGCGGAACGAACTTCGTTTTACGTTGGCCCTTGCCGGCCTTGCCGGCCTTGACTGAGGAAGCTGGCTGAGAACTACGATCGACTAACATGTTAAGGATGAAGGAGTGTTTAAGATAAGGTAACAGATAATGGACTGTCAAAGCTAACACTGACAATGAGCAGAAGAATCAGAAAGCTATAATGGTGTGAATTTATCTGAAGTACTGATTCCACCGCAAGATGTGCTAAGTAGCATTCCACTGGAAAGTTACGAAAGCTGAATCGTAAGATCGAATACGGCGAGCAACAAAATTTCGTAAGATACAGACTTCAATGCCAGTGGCCTGATAACCAAATGATAAAGCAAACCACCAAAACACAACGCACCACAATTTTCACCAGATCGACAAAGCAACCAAGAGATATCATGACAAACACAACAGTAACAAGCCGCCTAGAAGCAGAATCTCCGACTGCGAATCTGTCCAAAGACGACGACGCGGACGCAACGACCTCAACAGTTACAGCGTCGGAGCATGGGCTTAACGGCGTCACAAACAGCGGTGCAAATCAAGTTGCGATGAACAAGAATACCGATATCGTCGACACACGTGAATCGAACATAATGGTCTTAACTGATGTGAAGTGGCATGCAACTGTGCTGTTACTATTAACGCATGTTATTGACGGCCGCGTAATGGAAGCACCTGTGAATGCTAACCCTGTTGTATCCGAAACGACAAGTAGGCTGCAAAATACACTCGCCGGGAATCCGATCGAGGCGAATTTAACAGAAGGGGACGTAATCTCAAGTAGCATCGTTTCAGTACTGTTAACGAACAAACCAAACACAGACGAAATGTGTGACAGAGTGAATAACGTAAGTTACCAAATAGTGTGCATATAAAATCATGGCGACTCCGCGATTTTAAAGATGAATCTTTTGATGTGTGCAATTAAAATGATGGAGACTCCACCATTTTAAACATGAGATATTTTGAAGCGAGCATTTAAAATGATGGCGACTCCACGATTTTAAAGATGAGCTCGTCTGATGTGTGCATTAAAATGTGAACCGACAATTTCACTGATATGTTCTAATGATATTTTATGCTTCCACATTTCAGCCAGATACAGATATATTACTCATCGACGGAATGAATGGGATGGGATCAGTGGTGCACAGTAGCGGCCCGCAGTGTACACCTTGTGAGCAAACGCAAGATTTAAAAGTCTTCCAAGCATTATCAATCGACGACCTTATTATGTTGTTTGGCAACAACGTCGCTACTTCATCCGGTAGAATGAACTTTGCCGAGCAGTACAATCGACACAACTTCCAAAAGAAGTTCATTTGGACAGATGAGGAGGAAAAGAATGTCGAATCAGACTCTGCCTGGACGGCGTTCATGAAGTTCAAGAAGGCGTTCGACGGCATTAATACACTTATGATCAGCATGGAGGAGGGCAACCATCGCTTAATTGCATCCTTTTTCACTTTTGCGGGTAGAAAAGCGCATCCAAAGTCAAAGCTAACGATGGAAGAACCTCCTCCGATTGAACAGCTGACACCGGAGTATCTGAAGAAAGAAGGAAAAAATATCAACCAGAACAAGCTGACAAAGGAAGGTGGAACAAATTTGCAGTCGAAAATACTAGCAATTTTTTTGGACGTAAAGGGAACGCATGTGTGTGTTAATGGACTCTTGTGCATACCAAATCGGGCAAACACAAAAGAGTATCCTGTCGAGAACACGTTGAAAACCTGTGTTGTTAGGAGCAGATCACTTACAGTTGCAAAGCACGTCAGTTCAGAACGAACCTGTTTAATGGAAATCGCAACAATAATGAAAACGGGGAACAGCACAAACGTCGTTAACTCTGGCGTAGTCTTTAACAAGTGTTTCTATGTGAGCTTGGATGGAGAATTAAAGATGTTTGGATTGAGTAAGCCGAAGAACAATGCACCGAAGACGAAGAAGGGTGACAGCAACGGTGGTAAGAAGAAGAAGACGAAGAAAGAAGAGGTTAGCAACGACGCCGTGCTTGCAAACCCACTACGTCACTATACTGACTACGAGTCCTTTTGCAACGGAGACTGCAACACAAAAAACGTGTATGTGACAAGTGAAGCGGGAGACGTGGTGCTGTGCTATTTTGCGCAGAATTACACCGATACAGCCAAAGGTGCCAAGGAAAAATTCGACTTTCACGAGTTGAATTTGCTTATTACCGGGCCACTAATTTTCGAAGTCTGTCTGAAACAAGGTGGACTGGATCGGGAAAAGCGGGAGCAAATCGCGGAATACTTTGCATCGCACGGGTACTATAATCTGAGCTTCAACAGAAGCATGCAGAAAATGCCTGATATAGATTATCTGGGTGGGAAAATTGGCGATTACAGTAATGACAAGATAGCCAAAGCAGTATTCATTGAGAACATACACACAGCAGCATGTTTGTTCGACAGAGGCGAAGATGCCGTGAGACTAATCGACTCATTGGGAAGGGAACAGAAAGATCAGTCACACTACTGGGACGGATTGAGTAAGTGGCGTGCACTATTCGTTTAAAATCGTGGAGTCTCCGGGATTTTAACTAACAACCTTGTCTTCCTCCTAATCTCATCTTGCTAAATAACAGGATTGGCGTACGGACAGCTCACTGCGCTGACATCTATACAGTACAGGGTGATGACGCACACATTGAAAGGAGACGGCAAACAAATCGACATGGGTTTCTTGCGTAACATGTTGTACTTTGCTAACGTGGATATGCTCATGAATGTCTGGCTATTATACGGGTTCAATCCACCGCTGAAAACAGATTTACAGCCAGACAGATTCACTGACGATACGGCTACCCAGGAATACTTCACAGGCAATCACCAAGGAACGAACGACCAAGCATTGCAACGACTTAGGGAAAGCTTGAGAAAAGTTATCGGACCAGACGTCAAGAAGCTCAGTAATGTGTATGACATTCTGGGTTGGAATCACCTTTACACAAACACCGGAAGCTTGGTAGGATATAACAAACTCTTAGTCGCTCTTTGGGTGTATGTATGGGACAAAGTGACCATCTTCGTAGACGTTGAGAAAGAACTTGGCGACAACATCACACAGGATGCGCTTACCAATAAAGGATTGTATTTTTGGAGAAAGAAGTTCCGTAGGGTAGTCGGAGGAGACACTACAACACTCAGGCAAAATCTTGAAGCGGCAACACCAACACCGGATACAGAAGAAGACAACTTCGAGAGCGTCCAGCTACAGGACTACCAGTCGGAATCATCTGATGAATGCAAGACCTTCGCGGCAATAGTGGGTTCGCTCTTTGAGCCCCTGGTAGAGAACACCGACGAGGGGAACACAACACTAAAATTGACGATGGGTAAGCATAAGCAAAAAGGAGCTAAAGCAGCTAACAAACGGAAGAAGAAGAAGGCGAAAGAAGACGATACAAATCAGACAGCGAAAAAGAAGCCGAAGCAGACCAAGCAAACCAACAAGACGGAGTCGGAAGATGACGAGAGTTGCTCGAATGGCAGAGAGACTCGAAGTACCAACACAGAAAGCACACGAACTACAGCCGTGACAAATTTGCTAGAAGATATTGCCAGAAGATATGACAACATCAATGATAAGCCAGTGCTTCTTGTGCTTGAAGAGATTGCCAGTAGTGGCGAAAACGGAAAGTACAGCGACTTGTACAATATATTAGCGCCAACAGTGTCAGTGGGTGACGCGGACCAAGACGTGGCTGAATTAAACGTGAACAATGAAGAAAAGTAAGACAGACCGTTATGCAACTACTTCCTTGTCATGAGATTGATAGCATATTCCTCAACAAATTCTCATTTTTCAACATAATACACCACAGCACACATTCTGAACAGGATGACCCTATTGAACAGTTGTTGAACGGTATGATGGCTTACCTTAGCAGATTCGGCTGGCGTCCTTTGAACGACAGGCGACCAACAAGGCTAATGTTCATGCCAGAAGTGAAGCAGGCTATTCTGGATGCATACAACACTACACGAGACCAGGTAAACCAATTAACTATGGAGCAATGCGACAAGGATGAGATTGACTACTACCCTGCTGGCGTCTTTGAAGATGGTCAGTTACATGCCGAGAATCTAAAAATGTGGCTAGGTGAGAACTATATAGAGCACAGTGTATTCATGTACCACGATGACGAAAGTGACAGGGAAGAAGATAGCAAAAGGGACACATCGAATAATTTTGCTGCGCCACCACTCTACAAAATATCGGATTACGACAACGAAAAGGGAACAACAAGAGTACTACAGGTCCGGCAACAGCCGACTAATCAAGTGGAAGGATATATATTCATTGAGAAAGCTGAGCAAGGTATTATTGACAACCAGAACTTCTCAATTGAAACAGAAGTGGAGAACAAATAAGGCAAACGAAATGGGACAAGAACAGGGGACATCAACCAATTTACATAGCAGTAATTAGGGATTAAATTATATTTAAAGTTGACTGATATTGCAGTACTTTATAATATTCGGGCAGTAATCGGCTGTGACGGAGAACACCAAGGAATATCGTAGCACTAAAATCATAACGTACAAAACAGCTCTTGACTCCTCGACATGACAGGGAACAGTATAAGCAAACGAGGAGGACACACAAACGCCCCACTCATTCAAATCTAATATCACATGAAGTAAGTCGTTTGGTGGCGACAGGCGAGTTATCATCAAATCCAACAGCTTGATTTGGTACTCAAGGTAGCTAACCGGTCGATCTCCAAACAAAACAACCTTGCTGCCAAACCCCCATCGATTATGTGAGACAAA
This sequence comes from Skeletonema costatum, assembly GCA_018806925.1. Taxonomy (NCBI): domain Eukaryota; phylum Bacillariophyta; class Thalassiosirophyceae; order Thalassiosirales; family Thalassiosiraceae; genus Skeletonema; species Skeletonema costatum. The sequence continues at coordinate 24,924 of JAHBBA010001181.1, forward strand.
ATACTTGAATAAGTCCAACAAATCCCTAAATAAGCTAAATCCAACAATGATAGATGACAAAGGATCAACAGACAGGCCGAGCGAAGACAAGGGCTCTAACGTCGGTATCAAAGGTAAGAAATCACCACAACACCCAATGTTGTAAATTGAACAGAAGGTTGATAAGTCCAAAGTAACCCAACCACTACGCATAACTAAAACGTCCCACAGCCGCCAGAAACGGTCGTCAAACATAAAACCAGACCTGTTATGCCAATTCACCGCTAGGGCAGTAGAGATCAATACGCCGCCAGATGCAAAGAAGGATTCACATGAATCAATTTCCTGACTAACGACAGTCGAAGTGATAACTTCAATAGTACAATCAACTTTGCTGCGATAAACAGACCTAGCACCATTGAACAACTCAACATTCAATCGATGAATCAGAGTCAACAAAGACGCCAAACTGATGGGCTTGTTAACGCATGAGCGCGACGGAACTGATGAGTGCCAATCGACCATTGATGATAGAGGTGTGAGAAAACATATAGTATAACACTAGAACGAACAGAGCCGACTCATTGGTGTTACTCTTACACAAGTAAGATGATGATGTGGGGTTGACTGCAAATAGACTGTGAAAGTGGTGTGGTGGACAGAGCGAGAAAAAAGAATGGCGGAAACGAGAAAAGAAGTGCCATTGGCGACGAATAAAATGACACCACCAATAAGCCACTCTACATAGATGATGAAGAAGAGCAAAGGAAAGGACCAAGACAAGCAACATACAACACCCGACCTACCATGAACAATATAAGTATAGGACAAAACGGGAGCAACATACATAGTGCCGACACAATCACTGCATTGTCAAAAGAGCTTAGAATGGAATTAGGCCTGGCAGATAATGCACTGGGCAACGCTGTGGTAACAAAAATAATAAAACAAGCGAGCGGCGACAGTAAATTAGCAAAGAAGATTATTCCTGTGTACAGGACAGCAATAAAAGAACAATATCCCGACGACCTCGACGAGTTGATAATT
>JAHBBA010001184.1:0-190749 GCA_018806925.1 Skeletonema costatum
AAGTATCCATAATTCATAAGCGTTTGAGACATAGGTATCATGTTTTTTCTGACTCGGGGCGATGTGGACCGAAGTACGGAGAAGTATGGGTGATTGGGCTGCTTTTCTTAAGCTGCATGTGAACGAGATTTGTTGTCGGCCGCAAGCAGGCATTGTTTCCGTCGCGCCTCTACGACCTGAGACCAGTGGGATTGTTGGTCCATATCATAAGTCGAGCTTCCACTGAAGGGTCCATTGGTCTACTTCGAGTTTTCGACTTCTCCGGCGGTCTTTTTTCACGTGAGGCCTGCAAGCTCCGACTAAGTCACATCATTCCTATTTCTTTCGTACGGAATAGACCAAGATCCATGGTTGCAACAGCTGTGTCCGGTTTGCTCTCCGAGTATGTCCCGTTGGCATCTCCATCATTTCCCACCGCCTCTACCCCTCTTATTTGAATCGAAATCATTACTCATACTATTTTTCGCTCGACCACCATCTTGTTCATGTCGTCGTCATCAATTCCATGGACCTCATTCCGGTTCTTTTGAACGTCCTTCGTCTTGTCTATCGAATAACGGCATGAGAATGCATAATGAGCGACAGGAGCTCACTTGGCGTCTATTCTGGCCGGGTCGTCCCTGTGTAGTAACGTAACACGATGCTGTCGTTTGAACTTATTCAGGTTTTTTTTTTTTGTACGCCGAAGCCCTGTCTGGATCTCTGAAGTCGTCGTGGCAGCCTTCAGCAACAACCATGCTAGTCCAATATTTGGTAATAATGTTCCTGAAGAATGCTTCCTATCAGCCTCTATTCTCCAGCGCTAAAATACGCTAGGAGACGTGTCGTCATACTACATCAAGACTTCTCGACATTCCCTTTCATGGTCAGCGCACCCAAGTTTGCATCCTGTGAATCTGCTCCTCTTCTCCTTTGTTGACTTCCCCGCGGCATTACTTCATTCTGAATTATGAAATATGTAAACAATTGTTAACAATGAGAAACCGAGAATCCAATGCAATTACTGGGAACAGAATATAACGATATACACAACTCCACCCTTGCTGCATCTTGGGGAGAACAAACTTCTTGAATTCGTTCTATCCCAGTTGGAAAGAACAGATAGCAGGTGACTTACAATCAAATGTGATGGCCGCTGTTTGGTATGCTTCTCGTATGCGCGTTGTGTGTCATTCGCTCGTCATATCTTCGCTATCATCCAGGCCGGCTCTCGTCGCGGCGGTTGGCCATTACTGGCTGCTTGGTTTTTCGTCACCACCGGATAGATCGGATTACTTTGCCGTTACGTTGGCTGGTGTTAAGCTGCATGCAAGAATACGATTGTTCTGCACAGTTTTACCCACAACCCATCTAAAAAATAGTGATTTGATGCAACAAAAAAATTAGCCAACGGAGAGACAAAGAATCGTAGGAATCTATAGAAGAAAGACGTGTCTCTCACACTCATCTGCAAGTATTCCATTGACTGCCCACCCCCATATCTCCGCCGTCAGTTGTTTTCCTTCGATCCGTGTTTATCCAAACGTTGTTCGATTCAGCAGGGCCATCCAGTTCACTCCAAGTAATTGATACTCTGCCAACTCAACATTGGGCAACACTTGCTTCATTAGTCTCTTTAGATATCCACGTTTTATCTCACCTCCGTTCTTGGCTTCACCACCATCACCAGGACCCTAAATTTAATGCACCATCACTTTCACCTAAAATCAACCCCTTTACCTTCCCTCCATCTCCACCACACCACTTCACTCACAACTTTGACAATTTTAGCACTGAGTGCATTTCGCTTCTTTGAGTACCTCAGCGGCAGTGTGCTCCTCTTCGTTTTACAACCTCAAAGACAATCATCTTCATCCTCCTTCTTGCCCCTCCTCATCGTCATTATCTACATCAATGATACTGTTCATCGTCCTCGAGATCATCCTTGTACACTATTTTCTTCTTTTGCTTCTGTTCTTTCCGATCAAGGGATGCCAATGAGTCGCCACGTCCCACCCATCTTCTTTAGACGTTTCCTCTTCTTTTGGTCTTTGATGCTGTCCTTCATTGCCTTTTCAATAGCTTTAGCTTCTTCATCGTCTACAAAATCATCGTCACTGAAAGATTGATATTGCCCCTTCGCCTTGGCTGGTGTGTCAGCAAGGACATCTTCATCATCCATCATCGAGGCTCGAAGCTTTTGGGCGCTTACCCATTTTTGTAGAACTTGTTTCTTTACTGACATGTCATCATCGGAAGATTCATCCGAAAGAATCATCCTGCGTTTATTTGTAACCTTGATCCTACTGACATCATTGTCATCCATCATGTCAGACTCATCACTTTTACTGGCAATATCATCATCATCCTCTTTCTTTTCGTCAAAGCCAGAGGAGAAGTAGGGAGACTTTTTCGTGTCATTTTCCCTTCTTCTTCTTTTCTTTATTTCTGCGAACAACTAATTCCTTCTCATCCTCATCAAAAATGTCCATCCATAGACGTATCAACACCTTTTCCCTCGTCATCCGTGGTGTCATCATCAAGATTGATAATTGGGGTTTTTTGGCATTCTTATTTCGGGCTTGCGTTCCTTCTATTACGGATATCACTACGCACAGCCGCCGCCTTCGCCTTTTTATTCGTTGATTTCTTCTTGTGTTGATAGTCATCATCACTTCCATCCTCATCATCCCCTTCAGAGTATTCTACTTCTTCCTCGCTGCTTTCTTTTCCATCCCATTTCACCTTCAATCCTCAGTCTCGGTCTGCTCAATTGATGAAATCCTCCTCCCTCCTCCGACGACTCGGCCATCCCAGCTGTCATCGCGACTCTTTTCCCTTCTTCTTCTTATTGGCACGCCACCCCTTGGCCGCCACCTTTTGACCCTTTCTTATCAGTGTTTGCTATTATTTGTCTTTTTGCCCACGACTATTCTTACTCTTTCCGAGCCTCTTCGCGCTGCATCGGCAGATTTTTTTATTTCATCTCGGGATTTACGTGTTGAGAGCCATCCACCATTTGCTGTCGCTGCCGCTATACCGCGGGCAAATGATGCGAAAGGATTTGGCCATCCTGGACGATTATGTAAATTGATTCCAGAGGGACAGTGATTGAACTTTCTACAGCTCTAGAGCTGCAGCATTGCGATTATTTTGGTTTTCCATCAAAGCCACATGCCTAAAACGGCGAGGCGGAGCCAGGAGATGAGAAGGACCAGAGTTTAGGGCGCCCTCTCCCCGATGTCTTTCCCCGCTGAGAAGAGAGTGTGGTGCTGGGCTGGGCGGGACAAATGAAAGCAGAGCGGGGTGGGCGCAGGCTGCACGCTACAATGTGACTTATGTCTCCTCCATCCTATGAATATCATCGAAGAAGAGAAAACCTGTCAATCAAGCAGTGGTTAACACGCCCATAACGATACAAAGACGGCAAATCAATGAGTAAGTGGACTCTCATTTTAGGATTTAAAATCGAGTCGCATCAACTTTCGCTTTGTACATGATTAACTATTACAACGAAACCAAGCTTTTTGGTCAGTCTCATTGCATCATCTACTGAAAAATCTCCTTCTGTTTCCGATCAGTTTCCCATCAGACAGCCTAGATGCTCGGCTTCTATCTGTATTCCAACGACGCCGTCCGCCGCCACGACATATCATTGGAGTAAAAGCTTACATCTAATTCGCCATCTGCATACTCGTAAACACCGGGCCCAGATTTGATACCACCTGACCAATTACCGTCTTGTATATTCAACCCGACTTTGAGATGTGAAATACCCCAAATCCATGTCCTCTTACCTGCTTTCCACATGCCGATGTAAACGGTTCCCACTAGCAAGTCTTTGTGGTGCCCTTTCCATCTCGTCTTGTTACTCTTCCATTGCCCATCATACTCGTTGCCATTGTCGTATCGCATTTTACCATTCCCATGCTTCTGACCTCTGCTATTCAACTGACCAAAGTATCTCTCCCACCTGGGAACCTTGATCAACTTTAAGGTCAGCGGACACGTGGATTCAGATTCACTGTAAACTGAAGTAGGATTTCCTGATCTACTTCCACTCTCTCCTTCCTGCCATCAACACCTTCATCAGCGTTTAAGTTTCGTTTTTCTACACTGACATCTGCCGGGAGGTAGCCTTTGACGTATTGTTTCTGGCTCCAGCTTCTTTACTGACGGTTCGTATGACACAATGGTTGAATCGCCAAACGCAGAGTTAGTGTCATCATAAATGTTGACTGCTCAGCATTGTGCTTTCCAATCAACAAGCTTGCCGTGATGGCTCGAGAGATTGTGGAACGGATGCAGTTGCATTGGTCACTTCGTGTACACAAGAAGACTTTCGACTTTGACTATTGCCATTGAGTTCATCAGGATCTGGTGCATGTCCATGAGACTTATCTTTTAACCGAACGAGAATGCCCTGAATAGACGCTACCCTCGCGGATGCGTAGGAACTCTTCAAATCCCGATGCTCTCCAATAACTTATTTCGTTCGAAACCCAACTCTTCCATTTTAGAACCAAGCTTTGAGAGGGTCGTCATTGGCGAAATTCTTTTTCTGCAACGGCTCCCCCTAGCCTCTGTGCTAGATTTGGCATTCTCAGCAGTCCAGGTTCTGTATCTCTGCTTGGACAGCATGTTCGTTGTTGAGTCGATCCTGTTGACGAGGCTACAACTGCACCCTGAGATGCGAACGGCGGGTGAGCTATAGAAAGTCAACAACTGCGACATTACCACCATTTTTGTTCTCGCAGAATGTTGCTCAGCGAAACAGAGACATCTTTTTCGAGCTTAATCTGCCCATCGCAGTCACTGTGATCTTCTTTTTAATGGAGCAAAAATCCATCATTTTCTGATAGTCGTTGCGTGAAACTACTTCGTTCACTCCATCATTTTGTCCAACTATGGCTTTGTAATGTGCCAGCTCAGCGTCCATCTCCTTTATCTTCTGCTCGTCGCCAGCAAAGGGTACGAGTTGGTTTTACAACTGTTGAATCATTTTTCTGTGTAGGTGACTATTTGTCTACTACTGCTGTCACGCCAACTCACGGACATAATGTTTTCAACTTCTCATTGTCGGTTTTTGAGCCTTTCAATGATGTCCGCTGGCGGCTCTCTTATGTTGTCCGCGACTTACGCAATGATGTCAGTCAAATCCATGTTCCTCGTTTTTAGATCAAGCACGATGTACTTAATCTGCCCTCGCTGCATCATTTTCAGATTGCAAGTGGTCAATGACTTGGCGCAGTTCGAGAGATTCCTCTTTGAGACGTTTTCATTTCTGCTTCCTTTTCATCTTGCTTCTGTTTGTGCCTCCACAAAATCCTTTTTGAGGTTTGTTTATCGTCTCTAGAGCCTTACTGTGCTTCTGTCCAAGCGCCTCTAATTCTTCGTTTTCATCGCAACTTGACTTATCCTCTAACTTCTCTTGTACGTCCACAAAGTTGCCGTTCTAGCTCGCTTACACGACAGTCCGTACTCTCCATCGCCAACTCATCTAGCTTGATTTTCCATCTCTTCGTTTCGAACTAGCATAGACTTCGCCTGGGCAGTAAGATCAGCCAACTTCGATGCAAGTTCTTCGTTTTCTCGCCTCAACATCTTCCTTTTCAAGTTGGAGATCCTCCAGACCCCCTTCGAGAACACGGGCATCTATCTTGCGCATCATTGAGTTCAGCCGTAAGTTTATCAATCTCTGCATGGGAGTTGACGGAAAGACTCGTTTTCTTGTCGTATTTGGAGATAAGGGTGTCGGCTTCTTTCAGCCGCTCAAGTTCAATGTTTCAGCTGCTCAATTTTTTGGTCAAACGATTCCCGTGAATCATGTCACTTTGTTTCATATAGTCTATCTTCGTCGAAAGGTCAACCTTCTCTTGCTTTAACTCTGTATTTGGTAGAAGAGAGCTCACTTAGTTTGATTTCGTAATCGTTTGGCCAAATTCTCTTTCGCCTCGTGCAATTCGCTTAGTTTTTGACTCTATACTCTTGCTTGGCCAACTCACTTTGATTCAACATTTTACGCAATGATTCTAGCTCTTCATGAAGGGCCTTTGAAGCCGATGATATATCACTCGACACATTTTCATGGGCATCTACTTTCTCAAGCAATTCATCACGCTCTTTTGGTGAGAAGTTTCAATTTTATCAGACATCTTCTCTAAGAGCTCGTCGCGCTCCTTCGTCAAAAGCAGAGATCTTCATATCATATGCCGATGAAACCTCACTTCTTTCGGAAATTAGAGCTTTCCCACCTTTTGTGGATGAGCTGAAGGCTAGTGCATCTTTCTCATCAGCTACTGAGCTCAGCTCTGCTTCAAGCCGAATCTTCTCTTGTTCTAGTTCTTTGATGCGCATGATCTGCGTGCTATCTTTTTGTGTTGAGCTTGGTTCTCTCGTCTACCAATTCTTGTATACGATCTACATTCGCTTTGTTTTTGGCCCGTCAAAATAACTCTTCGCTTCTTTTAGCTCATCAATCTCTGAATTTAGCGCACCAATCGTGGATAGGTGATCTTCCTTTTCGCGTGTCACTGTAGCATGCTGATTTGACAATGAATAACAACTTCTCCCTCCTCAGCATTTAATTCCGCCCGATATTCTTGTCTCTTTCTTCTGCAAGGCTATTTGTTTGGCTTCAAAATCTTGCATGACAATTTGGCTTTGTTCCGTTTCTTCTATTGCAGCTTTCAGTTTTTGTCCTCAGTCTCCGAACATAGTTTCTTGGTCTCTAAGTTCAGCTGTTCGAGTTTCTTTCTCTCTTCTTCGCTGTTTGAGATATCCGAAGTGAGTTTGTTTGTTGTCTGTTTCTAATGACAGCAATTTCTTTTGCATTTCTTCAGCACGCTTCTTTTCAGCTTCTTTCGCGATCTCAAATGTCACATTCTTATTAAGATACTCCTCGTTTTCAATATTAAGTGCCTCGAGCTGCTGGAGTGTTTGTATCAAGCTCTTCTTTCTGGCATTCGTACTTCTGCTTTAATTCGTTGTGCTGGGTGCATAATACATCATGCTCCGCTTGAAGTTCTTCGATTTCCATCCCATCCATAATGCAAGAGCCATTAGACGACTCAAAGGCTTCTAACTTACGCATGCATTCTTCGTTTTCAATATTAAGCTGCTCCAACTCTGATAATGTGGTTTGAAGTTCGTCATCATTATTATGATACTTCTGCTTCAGTGTGTCCATCTCCTTTTTGAGCTTGTTGTATTTGCAATTTTGACCCAATTCGCCATTACGGAGGCTATCAATTTCAATCTGCAGTTCTTGTATCTCCGCCTCGTGCTGCCGGACAAGAGTCTCTTTGATTCTTGCTTGGCCCATCTGCAATTCGTCCAGGTCATCCATGGCACGCCGATACTCATCAGACAATTTTCCAATGACCGATTCTCGATCTGAAACTGCAGCCTCTAATTCAGTCACACGTGCCTTCTCGCGATCCAACTTCTTTTTGTACCCATCACGCACCTGAGTTAGTTGTTGCTGACTAAGTAGTACCTTCGCTTGAAACTCTTCTTGCTCGTTTTGTCCAGCGCTCCCTCTCTTTCTTCACCTGCTGCAGCTGCATTCGGAGATTTTTCTCAATTTCAAGCTGTATCGGTGGTGAAGCACCACCACCTTGACCTATAGACTGAGACGATGAGACCTCAGCACCGTGAAAAGATTTACTCTTACTCTTGGCAGGTGGACGGTGTGATGACGATCTGTATTCCTCCTCTAGTTCCTTTCGGAATTTGCAATTCCATATCTACCTTACTCTCTTGCAATTGCACTGCCAACCGTTTTGTCAACCGCTCTTGCATTTTCTCTTTCAAGCTGAGACTGTATTTCATCTTTCTGTGCAGCAGAATGGCTGTACTTTTCTACCTGATCTTGCAAATCTTGGATCTTGCATTTGAGAGACTCATTTTCAAGCAGCAATTCGTTGTGTCCCTCTGTAGGAGCATTGTTATTATTTCGTTCTCGTTTCAGTTGTGCGATAGTCGATAAGGAATCAGAGAGTTTGGTATTCAGTTGACATATTTCTTCTTCCTGTTGCTGAATACTTTTCAATTCAGACCTCATTGTTTCCTGTTCCCTCATGAGTGAATCTTTCTCGAGCTGCAATTTAGTAATAGATTCGTTGGCTCTGTTCTTCTCTTCAGTCATACTCGAAAGAAGGGTTTGTAATTTGGCATCATAATTTCCACGCTGCTTTGATTGCTCTTCAAGTTTCCGGATTTGTTCCTTTTGGCTACTTGCCTGTTTGTATAACAACGCTACTTTTCTTGTCAGCCCTTCTTCTTGAGTTCCATCCAACCCAAATTCATCCAACCTATCCGCTATTTCCTTCCTCTCCAGTTCATACTGTTCAATATTATTCACTGCTTCCTGTCTATCCTCTTCCATTACCTTCAATGCCTCTTCTAACTCCATCTTCTCCCTTGTCAGATTCTCAATTGTCAAACTAACGACTCCTCCACCGACCTTGCCACTTGCGCTCTCTCTTAATACCCCGATTTCCGTACCAAGTTCTTTTATCTTGGTCTCATTTGAACATTTTTCTTCCTTAAGATATTTCAGTAGTTCGACTGCGTCGTCCATCTGTTCTTGAAGACTAAGGTGTTTCTGAATAGAGCGTATCGTGAGCCTTTTTCAGCGTTGTGAAGTGTTCGAGCGTTTCAGCGTTGGCATTCGCGTGTGTTGCAATAGATTGGCGAAGAGCAGTGATAGTTTCCTGCAGGTCTTCTGCAGTTTGTTCATTTACGAGTGATGGACATGGTTTTGTCATCGGCGTCGGCATTGTGTTGCAAAGTGGCATTGCCGCCACCTTGCACCGCACTGAAGGAGCGGCTCTTCTTGATGTTAGCGAACGGTCCCATATTGCGGCTTAACTGATGATGAACTAGCTAGGATATAATTATCATCTACCCTATCAGCAATGGCGTAGACTTCTGCATGTTTCTACAAATCATTAGCAAGGGGCACGGCACGCAGTGATTGATTTGAATTGAGGGCCGCTCCAGAAATCGAACTAACCCAGAACCCAGAACCCCGATCGAGCGACTCCTTAGCGGGGCAGAGCGACTCCATCGGGATTGTAGGTTATCCTTACATATGACATTGTCTGCTAAGACAATAATTTGTGTCTGCTAAGCACTCTACTACCCCTTTCACTCTTGTTCCATGATTAATTTAGATTTCTCGCGGTTCTCACTGAAGCGAAGCTGAATGAAGGGAAGCAGGCTCAATCAATCTCAATCATCCATCGTCGCGCTGGCGGCTGGCGAACCCACCCGGATCCGGTCATACGTATTGTACATTCAGGCTACCATTGGCGTTCGCCCTTCTTGCACCCGCTGCCGCTGTGTGCCATCACCTTAACATGTTTTCGACCAAGCGGAATAGCCAGAGCGACGCAGCTGAGGAGCCGAAAAATGCATCAGTGTGGGAATCTCTGATTGCGGATCTATCCGACGATACCTATGGGGGAGATGAGAGCGATGATAATGAAACTCTGCCGGCCGCTGGACCGGCAGTTCATAATGATGTGCTGCCACTACCACTCATGGTTTCTGGGTTTGCCGTCGACGAGATGGAACAGGCAAAGCCGATCAACTCTTTGTCGTTGAACAAAACTCATTCTAATGGATTATTATTCGGCAACAAGTTAAGTTTCATTGACAGCACGTCAAGCAGTACTCACAGCAGCAGGCAGCCGGACGCGAATGAATTCGCCACTAAAGCTACTGCTTTGAACTATCCAGCAATGCTTCGTGATTGGATTAATTACCATGCCGAGAACACACCAGCGACCGTGAATTACATGGGAAAAAAGATGGATAGGGATTACTGTCTACTTGCTACCAAGGTGGCTCTTTCTCTGTCTAAGAAACTGGGGAGACAATTCGAAACAGAAGAGTCTCGCTTATGCATAGAATGCAAGGACATCACAGTTGATAATGTAGTGGTGACAAATGCTCAGGATGTTGATGCGAAGTTTTCGGAGAGCAATGGTGTTCAACAAATTTCAACATCAAATAACTCAGAGAGAAGGCAGATCCTTGCACTGGGATTAATACTCTACGAATTGTTCACCCAAGGATCCCTGCCCCCACCAAGTTTTTCACAACCATTCCCGTCTTCTGGAGGGTTGTCTTTTGCTTCATCGTTGCGGATTTCAGATGATGAGCGCGGTGATAGAGTTGATGATAACAAATCAGCTGAAACAGCTCAATTTCCACGCAGGCAACGAAGAAGATGCGATGAAGGCAAAGAAAAGAGCGTTGCCACTATGTTGCAGCTGGCGGGTGTACCAAGCTCGCTATGCAGATTAGTTTCGGACATGCTTAGCAATAGAGACGACGCTGAATTCGGTTCTCTGTTCCAGTATGACAAGTCTGCTTTCTGCTTCACGGACGTCATTTTGGACTTGGAACAAAAGGCCGAAAAACCAGTTGACTTTCTGTGGGATACTGTTCGTCTAAGCGCAAAGCCTACAATTAGAAATAAATTATACTTCAGAGAGAAAGAGCTGGACCAAGGAATTGCGTTAGCAGAGCGTGCTACCTATTATCCACGTGGGAGAATGAATGTCGAAGAAGATGAAATACGCTTACGGGAAGATTCACTTACTAAACAGGAAGTGCTCTTGATAACAGGGCATTCGGGGAGTGGAAAAAGTAGCTTGGTCAAAGAACTCATTGGACAGCTGGCAAAAAATGGATGGGACTATCTTCACTGCAAGTTTGATCAGGTTGCGCGGCGAAAGCCTCTCTCAACAATTACATCTGCGTTTGACCACCTTTTCTCGTCTCTCTTAACAAAAGAGAAGACCCAGGAAAGTTTTTCATTGGAGAGTATCAGAGCCAGTATACTGCAGTCTCTTGATGAAGAGAGTTTGTCCATTTTATTCCAGTTCATACCAAAGCTGAGACGCGTCATGACTATTGATGACTCCCTGCAGCAGCAATTCGACTTTATGTTTGATGCATGTGATATGATTGCATCCAAATGCAGGATGCACCAGTGGTTTTATTTACTTCTCACGTCTATCTCTCGTGATACTCCAGTGTTGCTTTCGCTGGACGACTTGCACTGGGCCGACACGGCATCGTTGGATTTGATAGCTTTCATTGTAGATGAAATGGGCGCAAACATCGCAGAAGATGCCTCAAATGCTGAGAGCACTAACTTGTTCATTGTAGGAACCTTCCGGTCCAATGAAATTGAGAACTCAAAAGGTCTTCAAAATTGCCTTCAGCATATTCAGGGTTGCTGCAATGTTTCAGTAACCGAGATGGCCGTTCAAGATTTATCTTCGTCTGATGTCAACTTAATGATCTCGGAAGCACTCTGCTATTCTCAACGACTTACTAGGTCGCTTGCGGACATCGTTTTCCAGAAAACAACCGGAAATCCCTTCTTCGTGAAAGAGTTCCTACATGACTTGACAGTAGAAAACCTGTTAGTGTATAGCTTCTCGCAGAGAACGTGGGAATGGAACGAAGATTTAATAGAAAGCAGGACCATCTCAGATGGTGTAGCTGAGATTTTAATACGAAAGCTGATGCGGCTGCCAAAGGACCAGCTATTGGGATTGACGATGCTGTCGTGTTTTGGCTCCGAGGTGTCTTTGGAAGTTTTGAATCTGGTAAAGAACTCTTATGGACACTTAGACATAATGCAGAGTTTGGATTGCGTTGCACAGGCAGGTTTGGTAAAACGTACCGATGAGAAGTATTGTTTCGTTCATGATATGATTCTACATTCAGCGCAAGCAGCTGTCGATGAGAACGAGCGGAATAGTATGATGAAGGGACTATTGCAGACTTTAGTCGTCAGGACATCCGGAAATTGTGACGATGCTATCTTATTTATCATAGTTGATCTCATTTCTAGAATCGGAAGTTGCAGAATTCACGGTGCTGAAAGTCGGTTGCTGTATGCCAATTTGAACCTTACAGCTGCCACAAAAGCAATACAGGCGGCAGATTTCGCCTCTGCGTCAACTTGCATTGAATGCGGAATATCGTTACTTGATCAAGGTCACTGGGAACGCAGCTATAGGTGAGCTTGGGGCACATACAGAAATCTATCGCTAGTTTACTTGTCTTTTTTCGTGCTCACTACATCATTTTTGTTCGTACCTATCTAGGTTGAGCCTTGAATTATTTACTCACTCAGCTCTGGCAGAGTGGGCTCAGGGAAATACTGAACGAATGACAAAGAGCATCGACGAGGTCTTCAATAACGCCAAAAGCTTCGACGATAAGCTGCGAGCAGCGGAAATCAAACTTGACTACGAAGGAATGACCGGAACTAATTTATTTGAAGCAAATGCCTTTGGCTTTCACGGTAAGAGCATTTTCTCAGTATTTCACCATCCTCAGATTACAAATGTTTCTAAATGTCTATCACGCATTCAAACACAGTCCTCGAGCAACTTGGAGTGAACCTCCCGTCATCTCCCGAAAATGAAGTCATTGTACAGGAGCTTCTAGACACGAAACAGCGGTTAAGTGGTTTAAGTAAATCATCTTTGAAGAGCCTGCCAATCATGTCAGACTTGAAGAAGATCCAGACAATGGCAATCCTAGAGAACGTGATGATACGGTGCTATCAGAGCCAATCGAAATATTTTCCTATAATTGCGATCCGTATGGTTCGCATCACTTTGCAGTATGGTTCGTCGAAATACTCGTCTGTAGGTAAGTTCTTCTTTTTTCCTGTGATCTTCCAACGTATTCAACAAAATCAAACTTAGCGCTTATTCCTTATACCACCGTTGTTTACTCGGCAATTGTGAACAGCTTTCGCAGCTATTGCGTTGAGCTTTGTCACTGTATTTGGTGACTTCACTGGAGGATCAGCCTTGGCAAGAATGAGCCTAAGCCTGCTTGATGTCCACAACAACAGATTACTTCCTGATGTTCATGCTTTGACATATGGCGCAGTCATTCTTTGGAAGGACCCCATACAGTCTGTTCTCCCGCACTTACTATATGGTTATAGAATAGCTGAAAAGTCTGGATACATTGGCTCCACTGGTCATGCTTGTGCGATGTTTTATTCGTACAGGGCCTTTTTTTCTGGCTCGGAGCTGTCCTCTCTTGGCAAAGAAGTAGCACTCTTCATGCGCAAATCAGAGCGTGACAAACGCAAGGTCATGTCGCTCTCCTTCCTACCTATATCAAAGGGTATATCGTACATTGGCGGCAGTACAACATCTCAAGATACAAATGACTTTATTGAGGAGGAAGATATGGATCAATTTAACAATAACCATGAATTCGCTGTATGCGAATGCTTCCTAGTGGTTAAGCTATGTTGTGACGTCGTCTTTAGAAGATTTGATGCATTGAAATCAATAGCGCGAAAATACATTGATTGTCGTGCTAATGGCATTGCCCAGTATGTCAATATCCATCGCTATTTCTATGGTGGCCTGGTCTCGTTGCATTTCTATCGAGAGAATCGTGATCAATTTTGGTTGGATAGAGCAACACACGCCATTTCGATGATGGAAACTTGGGCAGCAGAGAGTGTTTGGAATTTTGAGAATAAGCTTTATTTGTTGCAGGCAGAGTATCACTATGCCTTTGATGAAATGGAGGATGCAGCAACAAAATATAGACTTGCCATAGAGTCGTCTCAAAAGCACCGCTTCGTTCACGAGGAAGCTGTGGCGTGTGAGCAAGCGGCTGATTTTCACATGGAAATGGGCAATAAAGACTTGGCAGATGAGCTGATGAAGAGGGCATTGAAGTGCTATCAAGCGTGGGGAGCGGAAAAGAAGGTCGATTTACTCCTTGAGATGATGAAATGTAGTGAGCTAAAGAACTGAGAGTACTTTCGCCTAAATGAGATAATTACCATATCTTGTAAACGCTTTTGGCACGATCACCACTGCACGATCAATTTGAATTTGTCGTCAAGTCTCAAGTCTCATTCACCCCATTCACCATAAAACCAACGACTACATTCATAAACACACAGCCTTCTCATCTCTCCAATAGCATCCATCAAGGGCAAACGATGGCAAACCAAGGTTACGAATTAACAGCAGCACAAACCATGAATAAGGCTCGACCACCCGCAACTCGGTCGGTGCCGCCAGGCACTAAGGCTCGGCCACCAGCAACTCGGGCAGTGCCTCCAGGTGGTCGGGCTGCTCGACCACCCAGCCGCACAAACGGTTCTGGCAACAGCGCTGTCAGGAAGGCCCCGGCCGGCACCGGTGCCAAGAAGGGCAGCGGTGGTCCCAAGCAAACAGCCAAGAAGCGAGCTATGCAGCGTGCTATGACACCAGAGCAACGTGCTGCTAGGAAGAAACAGAGCATCATCGGTGGTATAACTACAGGGATAGTCCTCATCGGGTGCGGAGCCGCTATTTGGTACTTTGCATTGGGTGCACCGACGACCGTAGAAGGATTTAAAGATGGGCTCGGGACTGCAGTCAACAATACCAAAACTAAAATCGATTCCATTGGTGATGTGTTGGATAACCTGGATGGAATTGACTGGGGGGGATTCTTCAAAGATGACCCCTGGGAAGGAAACACGACGGTTACTCTATGGAACGAAAAATACATCAAACGTAACGATGGAGGGTTGACATTAACTCTTGTGAATTCATTGACTGCAGAATGGCAGAAGGAGTTTGAGGCGGCTGTGGCTGATTGGAGCGAGAGCGACGCTTTGACTTTATCAGTAGAAATTCTTCCAGTTGAGGAGGCATGGTCGAATGAGAAAAAGTGTGCACGTCAAGGAGGGAAGCAGGTGGTGTGCAATGGTAATTTCGGTGAAACTGGTTGGGTGGGAATCGTAAGTCGTTAATTGTGTGGATCTTGGTATTGCTTCTCATTCAACTAAACTCACAGTACACACTTCGCTCCAGAACGAAAATGAGGTATCCAACAACCGAATTATTTCGAGCGTTGCCAAGATGAATGAGTTTTATTTACGAAATGCCAATTTTTACCACAGGCGATTTACTATGTGTCATGAGCTAGGCCATGGCTTTGGACTTCCGCATACGGATGAAAACCCTTACAACAGGAACCAGGGAAATTGCTTAGATTACACGGATGATCCGGAAGAGAACTTGCTACCTGGGGAAGTCAACTTTATCGCGTTGAAAGAAGTGTATCTTGCGCAAGAACCGACGAGGAGGTTGCTGCGTAGGGTTGACAACAACGACGGAACTGTAACCGAGACGATTGGGTGGTTGATAAATGAGGATAAATTTGCAGAGGCGTGGGGACTCTAGGAGTTTGACAGGCAGAGGCAAGATATTGGTATTGAGAGCCAAGGGTAAATAAATGTAAGGGCAATAACACTAAAATTATGTATAATATTACTTCTTGGACAATTCCAGTATGCCTCTTTTTAGCCTGCTCGCTGCCTCTAAACAAAGTTCAGGTGGTAAGTTTGAGTAACAAACTCGAATCCATCCCGGATAGCCACAAAAGCTTCCTGGAATGACTGCAACACCAAAGTGTTCCACCAACGAGCTGGCAAATTGCTGTTGAAGATTAGGTGGGAGATGGAGTGAAGAGTGAGAAAAATGAAAGAACGCTGTTGAAGGTAAGTCTTTGTTGAAGAGAAAAATTTGCTCACCTTATCATCAGTAGAATCAGGTAACTTCCCCATAACATACATTGCTCCTGATCCCCCGATTATTTCTTCCAATGATGACATTGCTTGTAGTATAGCGTTCCTCCCTACTTCTAGCGTTTTTACTTGATCATTCACCCACTCCCTCCCTGCTTGCAATGCACCCAGAGCTGCCATTTGTGATATCCTTGAAGTACAAATAGCTATCGTATCTTGTGTTTTGAGCATTTGCTCGTATGCTAATGTGCCTTTACCCTCACTTCCGTTCTTAGAGCTGAATGCCAAGTAACCGGTACGGAAACCAGCCATTGCGTAACCCTTGGAAAAGCTAAATATGTGGATGATATGTTCTTGATCAAGGCAGGGGTAAGGTATGTTTGGATTTTCCACATCTCGATTATTCCGGTGAATATCAAAGTGTTCGTAAGTACAGTCCATAATCAACCAGACTCCATATTCTTTCGTGAGTTGTGCAATCTCTTTCAGGAATGCATGTGATAGCGAGACCCCCGT
The DNA here is from genome assembly GCA_018806925.1 of Skeletonema costatum. Lineage (NCBI taxonomy): Eukaryota > Bacillariophyta > Thalassiosirophyceae > Thalassiosirales > Thalassiosiraceae > Skeletonema > Skeletonema costatum. Next base: position 16,091 of record JAHBBA010001184.1, read on the forward strand.
AGGGTTTCCAGGATTCACTAAAGTTACCATTCTTATTCCATTCGATCCTGAGGGCTTCTTGTATTCTTCAAGACGAGATCTTAGCCATGTTAAATCTGGCTTCCCCTGTTGCGTAGGACCAACAAGTAATCCCTCAGCATGAGATTTTGAATCGTCAGTAGATGCTATTCCACCGCAATTATTGCCTCCTCTGACACCTTGGATTGCCATCACATGGTTGAAGTAGTAGGGCTCGAAGACAACACATTTACTAATCATCTCTTGTGGAGATTCCTTCTCGTGATTGCTATCATTATCAACCTCATCCATCAAGGTAATGACGCAGTTAACATATGCTTGATTGGCACCTGACGTCACCATCACATGTGGAGATTGCAATCCATTTTGTTGTTCAAGTTTGTCTTTCAGTGAGGCTATTAGAGGTGGATAACCTTCATCTGGGCAGTAAGTATGAATAATTGCACCATCTCCTGCTGCTGTTGCCATGTTTTCATCTAAATTCGCTTGTGCCGCATTTGCCAAAGCCTCATACGCAGTTTTGGGAGGTTTCCAGTGCACAACCCCTTGAGCCAATGAGAAAATACCATCGTCCTTCCATTTATCTTCGTGTTGCGAGATGATTTGCTTCATTAGGATTACGCAGGGATCGAGTGTTTGCATTGTTCTGTTCGAAATCTTGAACTTGTTTTGTGAGGATGACGAGGAAGACATCTTTAAAGCGATAGATGTACTACGAGGTTTAATGACGCGAAGAGCGGGAGATCTTATTGACAGTGATTTCGTTGTTGATATGAAGAAAGAAACGATCATTACCATCACTAAGAAACGCCCATAGGTGAGCTGCATTTTACCCTTTTTGACAATTCAATTAGACAATAGTTTCTTAGCATCGCCATAGACAACATATAGGCATCTACATCCAAGCTTCAGAAGAATGTCAGAGGCTGGGTACAAGATTTTTTGTCATGGTCTTATGCAGTAGATATGTTTTTTTGTTTGTGTTTTGTGATGTGATGTTGGCGATGGTTGGGAGATACCATCTGAATCTTACTTGCGCCGACGCCGATGCGAGCGAAAAGTCAAAAACCAACTCCGAGCCACACGACACACGACCGATCGAAACAAGATCACTTTCGCTCTTCTCACCTCAAAAGCCAAAAGTGCCTACGACACATAAGCTACTCGTCCACGACAACATCTTACACAGAGTAACATATTACGTTATCGACACTATATACGAACGATGGGATGCTGTAAAAACGTCATCGCCAGCCTAGTCTGTACCGCTGTTCTCTGCGGCGCAGGTGTAGCAGCATACATGTATGGCCCCTGGAACAAGGATAATGACAGTGGTTCAGAAGAAACCACCACAACACTGACTGCCAAGTCTTCCACCTGTAAAAACTGTTGCAACGGCCTTGAATCTAATTGCGATCTGCCCATTGATCAAGTAACATGGGCCATGGTCCATAATGCCATGAGTTCAGAAGATGATTTGTTTTATGCTGCCAACAATGATCTTTCACTGGAGAAAGCCCTTGTCGAAGGATATCGAGGTCTGATGCTCGATAGTTGCTTGTGTAATGGTGATACTATTGTTGACGTTATTCAAGATTTTGTGACCGGAAATGATGAAGATACGGAAGAGAATGCAGAGGAACAATACTTGGGTTTTTGCCATGGGACTTGTGGAGCAGGATCACGCAAGCCAGAAACAGTTCTGAACAACATCAAGACATTCCTCGATGTCAATCCGAATGAAGTGCTCATTCTGGAGTTTGAAGTTGGAGAGGGTACTTTGGAGCTATTGTACGAAGCCATTAATGATTCTGGATTAGAGAAATATGTGTTGCGAGATGAGGAGAATGATGGCACAGTCACTACATGGCCCACGTTACAGCAATTGATCAGTTCTAACCGACGTTTACTCCTTTTTGCCCATAATGGTGGAATGGAGAGTTGTGAAACGTCCACTTGTCCAGAGGGAATTTTCTACACTTATGATCATTTCAGGTAAGTAACTCTGCGTTTGGTTGTCTTGATTTTATATATATGAGTACCATCGAGAGACTGCACTGACTCATCTTTCACATAACTATGATTAAATCGTGTATAGCCAAACCAATTGGAATGACGGTGATACATGTGAACTTCGAAGTAGTGTTGACACTATTCCAGATAAACATGGATTCTTTTTGATGAATCACTGGAAAAATGACGAAAACCTTGATTTGCCTTCTAAGACAAATGCAGAAGAGTTCAATACATACGAGTTTTTGAGTACCAGATTGGGCAAGTGCGACGAGCGTGTGCCAAACATTGTGGCTGTTGACTTTTGGAGCACAGGTGATGTGCTCAAGTTCGTAGAAGATCAGAATACCAAAATAGGTGGTGGAGGAGATGCAGTTGTTGCCGCGTCTCGAAGTGGCAGCATTCGGCATTAACTTTTAGATATTAATGATTTACCTACTTTCTTATTCACGAACTTCGTCGGGACGTCTTCTTCTTCTTCTTTATTGTCATCGGAGTGACCACAGGAGGATTCGATGAACTCTTTTTCAAGACGATACTATGAGGTGATTGAGTGACAACTGGGTTCTTCGAACTCTTCTTGGAAGTTGACCCACTACTGTTTGATTGAGTTAGCTTTTGTTTGCCTTGTGCATTCTCCTGGATAAAGGTAACCAGTTTACAAATGCGTGCAGCGAGTCCGTCATTGGCTACTCGTAACGCATCAGTCTTTTCCATCTCATCAAAGAGCTTGATAGAGAGGGTACTATTTGCGTCCTTCAGACCCTGGTTTTCGTTTTCTACTCGTTTAATTCGTGACTCGAGCTCAGTTACTTTGGCACTATCATACGATCCATTTGATGTTTGCTTTCTTGGAGGAGGCGGTGTCTTGGATCTGCCTCTTGATGGAGGACGCGGAGTAGTTCTGGGAGATGATTCTTCTTTTGACCCTTCCTTCAGCCTGGCGTTCTCCTGTCGCAATGCAACTATAGTCTTCTTGACGGTTGCTTGGTCAGCTTTCAGATTCTCGAGCACAGTTCTTACACCTTCTAGAGCTTCATTCTTTTGCTTGACCTGCTTGTTCAGTAGATCGTTGGCTTTCATTAGAGCATCAAATTTTTCTTTGATTCCATGTGACGAGTCATCGTCATCACCCGAGAGTGACATCAACACCTCAGTGCGCTCCATAGAGTCTGAAACGGATTGCCTAAGCACATTTATTTCCTGCTGTAGGACTTTGCAGGTCTCATATGCATTCTCTCGATCGGCAGTTGCATTCTTGGTTTCTTCTCGGAGGTATTGGTTGGTCTCTTTCTCTGTCATTAACTCTTGCTCGAATGACCATCGTTCTTTCTGCAGCGATGCGTTTTCCTCCTTTACTCTTTCAGCGCATTCCTCTGATGTCTGTACCAAGCTATTCATTTCTTTCATCGATGCCCTAAGATTCCCATTCTCGAGCTTCAGCGCATCCAATGTTGTTGTGGATAGTTGCTGCTCCTGAGCAATCTCATCTCTAACAGAGGTTACTACTAACCCATTCAAATTGCTATTCTCCTCTTTCATCTCTGCCAGTGCGGCCAATAATTTCGCCTTTTCCGTCTCCCATAACTCCATCGAGATCTTCCCGTGATCTAACTCTTGATTCAGTGCAGTGACTTTGTCTTCGTAATCATTGATGGTTGCATCGTGAGATTTTGCAAACGCAGTCATTCTTCCTCTCACCTGATCAGCTGACTTGATGGCATCTACTAAGGATTCATGAAGAGCTTTGCTTTCTGCTGTAATCTCTTCAAGTGTAAGAAGATCGTCCTCTTCACCAAACACTTGAGGTGACACATCTAAGGCCATGTCGCTACCTGATGGGCTAGAGTCGCCCTCCAATGATTGGCAGAGCTGATTAACGAGCTGTTTGGCATGCTTCAAATCTCTGCTGCAGGCACCTCCCAATGCTTTATTCTCTGAGCGAAGCGAAACAATTGTAGACAAATACTCTTCATTTGTCTGTTGTACTGAATCAACTTTTCGCGTAGTCTCCTCAATCGATGCTTTTGAAGCTGCTACAAGCTTTCTCCCAACCACTTCCTTCGACTTGGCAGCCTCCAACTCGCGTTCGAGTCGCTGGCAACGGGAGAGTAAAGATCCGTTCTCTTCTGCGAGATCTCCAAGCTTGGCTACCAACTCATCGTTGACAGACGCAGCTATACTTTCATCCTCTTCTTTCATCGATTCGATAATGATCTTACAACCTGATAACTTATTCTCCAACACTCTCACCACCGCTACTTCATCATCCTTCTCATCTTGTACTTCCTCAATTTTTTCCTTCAAAGAACTGACCTCATCTTGATGAGTCTTATTCTGGGATTCAAGGTGTTTAATCTGCGCCTCATACTTTGCTGCCATTGAAGAAAGCCGCGATTCCATGTCGGATATGCTTGGGAGTGATGAAGCCTCTGTAGATTCATTTGATTTGAACGAGGCATCATTGTTTCCATCGTTGCTGGAGTTGCTGTTCAAGATACGATCAATATCTCGTTCCAACATTCGCAGTCGTTCATCTCGCTCTTTCATCCCCTCCTTTCCCAAATCCTCATCGTACCGTTGCAAAATCCGCTCGCGCTCACGTGCTTGTGCATCTAGCATCTTAACCTTTTTGTACATTTTGTTCGCCTTGCGTTTCCATTGATCAATTTCCCGCTTCTGAGAGTGTGCGATACTAGCAAATCCAGTACGCTCGTTGTGCATTTCATTCTGAATTTCTTCCTTCTGGCGTGTCATGACTTCCATCAAGCGGTCACTGTTGGTACGAAAGGCGTTACGCTCGTTAGTTAAGTTGGCCAGTTCGTCGCGTAGTTGTTCGATAGTACATTCGTTCTTGAGATTGTTTTCATGGAGTTCGCTGATGATCTGCTTTTCCTGGTCAGTGCCTTTGAATTTATTCCAAAATGATCCCTTGTTGTCTTGCTTTATGTGTCGAGACGAGATTGATGTGGAAGGTGAGGCTGGTGGTGTATCATTATTTGAGTCAGAGAAGCTCGAGCGGTATGTAGTCCCTGTATAGATACTTTCTTCTTTTCCATACGATCCATCTGCTCTGTCATTGCTGTTAGCTGTTGTATGGGCAGATGTGGCTAGAGAGATGCTATTGTCATCACAACAGCTGCTACCATCAATGCTATGTATAAAGGACCTCATATCACTGACGATACTGCGACTGCGGTCTCGTAGTCTAGAGCGATCACGGGCGGATTGACTTCGGCCTCTCTTGTCGCCTTTCTTCTTTTTATCCTCTTTGGACTTCTTCGACGATAGGTACTTGTCAAGTTTTTGCTCTTGCTCATTGCTCTCCTCTGATTTAGTATGGTCGCCATCTTTACGATTCTTCTTGTCCTTATTCTTCCTTGAAAATGGAACACCCAATGAACGCCCTCTCATTCTCTTACTAATGCTGCCTTTATGCCCATTCTTTGAAGATGATGCAGTGGAATCTTCCGACGCCGTTGAATTGCTATTCACACTCTGTTCGCATTCCTTGGTATTCTGTTTGTTGTTGAGCAGACCGGGAACAAGCTTGGAGGAGGGAGCCAGGTTGCTACCAAGTGTGATTGAAGAGACACTTGCTTGACTGTTAGCGGTGATAGTTTGTCTGCCATTAATACCAATGTTGCTTCCTGGAGCAGTCGTCGTTGGCCTTAAATGAAACTCACTTCCACTTGCCAGTTCCATGCTCTCCATGGAGCTATCGTCATCTTCATCATCTGCAGGATCATCATTGTTAGCAGGATTATTGCCACTGCCGTTACATTCATGGTGACAGGAGTCCAATCCACAACTACACGCACCGCTTCCGTGGAATGCATGGCTGAACCATGTTGGCTCGTTCACACTTGAATTCTCCTCATGAGAACCATTTGTACTGTGGCCCAGAGAATATTCCATCGCACGATTGCTCTCGGCTGCTGCTGCAGCGGATCGTTTTGGCGGAAGGGAGGTTGATCTCTGATGATGAAGCGCCGACAATAACGATGCATCACTGCCTTCACGGTATGAGCGTCTCATCAATGCGAGACCGGTCATTTGTTTGAGCCTTTGATTGTATTGTTTTCTTTCAGTTCCAACGTTTGTAGTGATGACTTTTCTTTAGTCAATGATTGATGCTGCTGTTAAGTTGCTTACAGTGACGTCTCGCCCCAGAGCTGTTCTAGTAGGCAATGCAATACTACTTATGACCTTCAGCACCTATTCCTATACAGTTTATTCATGCATTTATCAACGATTATCACCAGTAGCTGCGGCATGAGTTTGGTGACTGATGCCGCAAATGAAGGTCGGGTTTGAGTTGCCTTCGAAGAGACAGGGCCACTTTAGATCGCATCGTGAATGCAATGCAAAGGTCGCAACAGACGCCATCTGACACCGAAAAGTAGGAGTCTCTTCGAACTCCTCCTCGCCACAAAGTGACGTGGCGCGGCGCGTGGCATGTTCCATGTTTTTATGACGCAATCAACATCAACATGCCGCAACGTCTCGCAACTCGCAACTTGGCATAACAATTCTCTGCTAACACAGTCGATTAAGGTATCAACTGTAATATTCATATCATGGTCCGTTTCACTGCAGTCTTAATCTCCGCTGCCGCCGCCCTATCAAACGTAGAAGCATTCGTTCCAGCATCTAATTGTCAAGTCAATCTCAACAGAGCGATCACTTGCAACCTACCAGAAACTTCTACCTCTCTCAACGCTGCACCAACAATGGTGATTTACTGATCCATAAAGACCGCCATCGACACAATCGCGTATGGCGTAGGAGCCACCGATGAAGTTAAAGGCACCGGTGTGTGGAGTGGGTTTGAATTGAAGAGAGAGCCCAAGGAGGAGGAAGAAGAAAAGAAGGATGACAAATAATCTTGACACAGAATATCGATATCATCACAGAGAAGAGCTTGGGACAATATAACATGCCGAGCTGAAACGCGCATGCTTTCGGAGGATACAATGTTTAAATGAGAATGACAGGTTTTGGACAACGAAGGATTGTTTCCAATACCTTGATATTCATTTGCCTTGTTTCCATGGTGTGTTTATTGTTTCAAGTGCAGCTGCGAGAGGTAGTTTCAACCTATTTAATGAAATCAATTTAATCAATGAACATGCAAGCACGAACGAGCACAACATGTGTGCCACTCACATCTACGCACAGAAAACACTGTTTTTAGCAATACTCCTATTCATTTTCCTAGACATTTAATTGTGATACACTACTGTGATATTTCGCGACGTTGCTGTGCTGTTGACTCTGCAATACAGAAAGAAGGCGGTACCTATCCACGAAGGCCTCTTTTGCCAAATCCCATCTTCATCAGCTCATACCTGTTTTCATTATCTTTCTGTACAAACTCAAGAACGTCACCCTGCTGCCAAAACTCCACGGACAACAGATTTGGCTCAAGCTTACCCTGACAATCCTCGAATCGTGCTGACAACTCGTTGTACGAATTCAAGTCATTTGCAATCGTTGGAGAAGGCATCTTGGCCTGATTTTTCTGGAATTGATTCACTAAAAAGTAATCAACGTTGACATCGCCGTTGAGTGTGCTGTCGCACGACGTAGCGTCACTTCCATCTGGTTCAGTCTGAGCAAAGAAATCATAAAAGTAGAGGATCCCATCTCTGCAGTCAGGCGCATCACAGCTCCTCAAACTTCCACCACGTCCAAAGAGGATGAGACGTTTATTTTTGTCTACCAATTTTCCCATCTTCGGCCAATCGACATACTTGCTGTCGGGGATGTAAACATGATCCAACAAACCTGAAGCTCTCAATGCCGTCCTGAAATCATCTTCGCTGTCATCAGTCATGTCTATTTCAACAATCAATACTTCTCTGCGGTTCACATCCAAAAACGTCTTGATGTTCTCAATAACTGCCTTGGGGTCCCTCACACCCGTTCCACAAGCCGAATGACAGAATCCCATGTTTGAATTCTCCAACCCCAAAGCTGGATCACGTTCCAATAAAGCATTCGAAAGGACATTCTCACAAGTGCAAGTACTCAACTGCAAGCCTCTGTACCCTTCAACTAATGCATCCTCAAACTGCGTTTCATGACTTGCTCCAATGAACTTGTGATCTTTAGAAGAATGTGCGTTGTGCAACGTTGGGAATAAAACCTTGTTCACTGGAAGTTTGCAGTTGGATCTCAAACCATTGCAGCAGTCAGGACAAGATTCAACTTGTAGATTTGTCGATGATAAAGATCCTTGAAACCACGGGCCATATCGCCAGGCTAGGACTCCGCCAATTGCGAGGAGGACAAGTAGGCAAGAACTTCCAATAACACACTTGCACGAACAGCATTTCCTGCGTGTCTTCTCGCTAACCATTGATTCATCATATTCGGTACGCTTGGAACTGTTCTTTCGAGGTGGGCTGGGCGTAGGTGGAGCAGTGGCAACACTTTTAGAGGAAGGGCTGGTGTTGGTTGACTTCTTACCGAATGAGAATTTTGATGAACGTGGAGGCGTGACTGGTGCAACTGGTTCAGGAGGTGGCGGAGGAGCGACGACTGTAGCGGCATCTTGCTTCTTACTCCATGGGAAAGATCGCTCCTTCGCAACAGGTGCTACTGGTGCCTCCTCCTCCTTTTTACTCCATGGGAGAGATCGTCCCTTTGTAACAGGTGCTACTGGTGCCTCCTCCTCCTTTTTACTCCATGGTAGTGATCGTCCCTTCGTCACAGGTGCTGCTGGTACCTCTTCCTCTTTCTTACTCCATGGGAAAGATCGACCCTTCGTGACAGGTGCTGGTGGTTCCTTCTTCTTACCCCATGTGAAGAGAGAAGATGCTTCAACCTCGGTGCCGTCCTGATCACTGCTCTTGGGAGTGAAAAAGGAGGGCTTTTCCTTTTCAGGCTCTTGTTGCTTCTTCTTCGAGCCGAACTTCATCGCGGATATTATTCACAGTGTAGCAATGTGTTCTTTGATCCGGTGTTCTCGGTGCATGTTTTGTAGCTGCTTTGATCCGGTGTTCTCAGTGCATGTTGTAGCCATTGATGGCGGCTATCGGCATCTTTTTTTGGCAGGTTTTTGGCATGCAATCTTGTGAGAAGAAATATCTGAGGGGCTTTTCTTCTCTTTGGACTCGACCATCCTACCACGGAACTGGTACGAAACTTCTGTAGAAGAAAGAAGTTAGACAATTTCGGCGTCTTCATCTGTTGTGTACAAACTTAGTAATAAATGTGCCTAAATAATTATGACAAAAGTTAGAAGCCTACATACTGTTCAATCAGAAGAATGGAAACACCTTACTCGCTCAAGATGATTGCCTCTAATTCCTCCTCTGACAACAAATCCATGTATTGCTTCTTCACCTTGTCCACCATTGCCTCTCTCTTCTTCCTCAACAAAGGATCCATTCCGTTCCAAAACAACTTGTTTTCAGATCCAATAGCATCCTTGGCTGTTTTCTCTTGTTGTTTTTTGTACTCAGCCGAGTTGATGTAGTCATATGTATTCTCTGCCTCAACAAGCGCTTGGTCCCACACTGATTTGATGAAGTCAATTTCGGTGACGGAAGGATCAACATCTCCTCCGATTGATCGAAGAGAGTATTCTTTGATAGCCCACTGCTGTGCAATGACTTCGATCTCCCCTTTTTTGATTGCTTCCTCTTCTGCCTTCTTCTCTGCTTCGGTTTTGGCAATTTCTGCTTCCAGAATAGCCATGATCTTTTCGTCCTGCTCGTCACGACTGGCCTTAGCTAAAGTAAAGGTATCCTCCCTCTTAGGTGGGTTCGCCGTGAACTCTTGGAAACCCTATGAGTGAAAAGTGACAACAATACATATTCAGGATGAGTGGGTGGAAATCATCAACACGATCGAAACTTATACAAAACAAGTCAGTAAACGCACCTCAAGTCCTTTCTCAACCAAGACATCAAGCTCTGCTGTCCTTGTAAATCCAATTTCTCGCAAACCTTGAAGCAAACGCCCATACATCTTGACTTCTTTCATCTCGTCAACAATTTCGTTTCCATCTTCGTCTCTGACAGTGAATTCGCCTTCAGCGTATGGAGAAGCAACAGCTTCAATCGCCGCTTTAGAATAGCTGTATGCGGTCAAAGCCTGGTTTGAAGTGCTTTCAAGTGCCAACGCATGGCCTAACAATTGATATACCTCATTGGATGACATTCCTCCTGATGATGCAAGGTTAGCGTCGGTGGCATCTGCCAATTTCCCAACATGATAGAGTCCACCCTCCTTAGGATCAGTAAACAATTCTCCCACAGCTACCAGTGTGCATTGGAAGTTGTCTCCACTCGCTGCCTCAAGAGCATCCCATCCCTCTACTGCGTTTGAAGTTACGCCTGTTACAAGCACAATCACATGTTTCAAATCATTGCTGTTCTTCGCCAACTCAGCCACCTGGGGCAACAAAGTAGCTGCGTCAGTAGATGAAATTTGAGCAATCCAAGACGAAGCACCCTCCAACTCAGCGGCAGCGGGCAAAGCACCACTAGATGGTTCAATTGACAACTTATCCAAGAGTCCAGAGTATCGAGCTTCACGAGAAATGGCCGTCTTCTTCGCCAAGGCAACATTCTCCACCAAAGCCTGAATCTTTGTGAATTGGAAATTGTTGATATTGTCTTGACCAAATAAATTGTTATTGAGCACTTTCAACAATGATGCATCGGCAGTGCCTGAAACAAGAACAGTTGAACCAAGATCGGAGCGTAGGTTTGGTTGGTAACGAGTTTCCTTGATATCCTCCATGGATGTGGAAGATGAGTCTGCGTCTCCGCCACCGAACAATCCAATATTGTCACCACTAGACCCAGCTTCAGCTGCCTTCTCCGCCAATACCTCAGCAAACGATTCTGCTCCAGTCTCCTCCTCCTCAACTGCCGAAGCGATTCCGTAAGTAGCTTTGATACTTTCCTCGGTAATAAAATCCAAAAAATCCATTACAACATTCTTCTCTTGCAACACTTGTCTAAATAGTTTTTCCTTCAAAATTTGATCTTCATCGGGAATTCCTTCTCCCGAGGGTGATTTGACAGAAATCGATGACATTTGAAGTTGCGTCGTGAACTTGGCTGGAGCGGCGGCATTTGTCTTTGAGAGGCAGTTGGTGGTGGCAGTGAACGCCAGTGCTCCGGGTGTGAGACAGAAAGCGATGAATGTGGAGCGAAGAAGTTTCATGTTGATGATTTGTTCTTGTGATATGTGTATTTGGGATATTTAAATGGTAGTTTCTATGGTTGAGATAGAGATTCATGTGAATGTAGTAAGGAGCGAACAACATGAAAATGAGATTGAATTTTCAGTGCGCTAATAAGATAGCCATATTTGACCAAGATAGAAACGAAATGACACCCCACTTGCACTCATCGATTTGCTCACTGTAGGCACCGCCGAAGAGAGCAATTGAAACGTGCTGCACCTCAAATCAGCCACACCTGAAGCAAACTATTCATCACCACCACTCACCTTCTGGTGTAAATAACAATGCTGCTTTATGAGCTTGGAATCGTATCTTTCACTATTGTTCTGATCTGTCGGCTCTGCAATGCACCAGCTGGATCTTTTTCGAAATTCTGAGATGTGAAATGATGAGCGAGACAATCAGTCACACCGAAAGACACCTATCTTTTATTTCCAAGGATATTAGTTCGTCAGTCGTGACGTCATCATTTCCAACCATCATCAAAAAAGGATTCCACTTTCACACTTCATTCAACGATTTTTGTACTAGCAGCTATTGTATCCAACAATATCTCGACCCATTGACCGCCATCATGAAGCTTCTAATTGCTGCCTTGCTCACATCGGCTGCATCAGCCTTTGCTCCTCCATCCTCTAGCGTTGCATACCGCCAATCGACAGTACTAGAGGTGCCCATTGCAAAGTCCAACACTCTTAATTACAATGTTGCATCAAGAAACAACTATCGTCCACTTTTCATGGGATGGGGGCCCGATCCAATCTGGTCTGCCGGTGCAGTTGAGAGTAATATCCAAGCATGTCCATCGGGATTATGCGTCTCGTTGAAATTGAACGTAGATGATGGAACGGAGTTTATGTATCCTGGCCAATACGTACAAGTCAAGCCAAGCGGAGACACTGATGTCAATCCAGTCTTCTTGGCCATTGCAAGTGCACCCACTGGTACTCCACCCAAGCCAACTCCTCCTGGCAAGAAGAAGGCAAAGGAAGAAGCTGATGCCGCAGCTGGACCTGAGCCATCCACACCAGAACCAGCAACTTGGGAATTCCTCATTAAGAAAACAGATAACAACGATTGGATCACCAACATCAAACCTGGACAGACTGTGGATGTTTCACAAGTAATGGGAGGAGGTTTCCCCATCCAAGATAATTTGGATGGGTTCAAATATGATTTCCCCACTCAAAACGTGTTGCTCTTCGCCACTGGTAGTGGAATTGCCCCAATCCGATCGGCGATTGAATCGAAGCAATTGAACATTTCTCCAGCAGGCAGCGGTGGACGCTCGTGCACCTTGTATTATGGAGTGAAAACCCCTGATGATATGCCCTATGTATCCAAATTTGCGCAGTGGGAAGAGCTTGGAGTGCAAGTAGTGCCAGTTATATCTCAGCCAGATTTGCCTTGTGAGAGTGGAGCAGTTTGGAAGGGAAGGACGGGTTATGTTCAGAATGCATTGGAAGAGGATGGCGTTCCAATCCCTAGGAATAGTGGGGCACTTCTTTGTGGCGTGAAAGGTATGTGCGAGTCTGTCAAGTCAAATGCTGCTGGAAGCAGGCGTGTTTGAGGGTCGCGTTTTATTCAACTTTTAAGTGCATGCAATCAAACCTGGGAGAGACATGTGGAGAAGTTATCTTTACAAACGCATCATGGTGTTTAACACTTAAAACCAACTGCATCCATTATCCGTCTACTAAGCGATACAAATCGTTTCTTTTTTGCTTCATTGTTGGAATTGCCATTCTCATTTCATCAACTTTACTCATGTCCAAGTCAGTCACAACCATAGCAGGGTCTTCATCGCAGGTGGCAATCACTTCGCCCCAAGGCGAGACAACAGTTGAATGGCCCCATGCTGAATAATGCGGATACTTGCTCTTCGTATCAGTCTCATCATCATCGTTTGGAGGTGATGTCCGTGCTGGACTTGCTGTCATCACATAACACTGTCCATCTACCGCGCGTGCCCGTTGCAATAACTCCCAGTGTGCAGGTCCCGTTGTGAGATTGAATGCTCCGGGGAAGATTAGAATTTTACAATCATAGTGCTGAGTTAAAAGCATTGCAAACTCAGGAAAACGAATGTCATAGCAGATGCCGATCCCGATCTTTCCCAGACCATCCACATCAAAGTGTGTGACCCCGTCACCTGCGGTCAGTGTGTCGCTCTCCTTGAAGCATATTCCACCAGGGACATCAATATCAAACAGATGAACTTTACGATGCTTTCCAACAACTTCGCCACGCGGATTGATGATCAGACATGTGTTAAAGATTTTATTGTCACATTTCTCAGGGATTGAGCCTCCGACAATATACATATTGTATTCTCTCGCCAGAGTCATGAGCAATCTAGAAGACTGCCCCCATCCATTGTCGGCGGCTTCACTCGTTTCTCCTTCATTAGATGCCTCCGTTAACTTATCGCCCACATTGGGTAGCATCTCTGCATAATCTCCAAAAGCTGATGTTGCATATGGCGAGTTCCATATCTCCGGTAGGACAGTCAGTTTCGCCCCTGCGTCGTGAGCTTTTCGGATGTAGTCACTTGCTGTTTTTAGATTTGTGGATTTGGATTCAGTGACGGGAACCTGAAGCAAGGCAACGCGATTGTCAATCTGCATCTTGATGGATGAGACCGAGTAGCTACGGGTAGAGTGTTGTCGCGAAAGCCAGCGAGATCTTGACGATGTTACTGTTGACTGGAATGCAAATGAGTTGGCTGATAGTGATGGGAAAGCAACAACGTACAATGCTCGCACCACAGCTCGTCTTTTTGATGTCCACATGCAAATTGAACTATGAAGAATAATATATATGATGGTAGTTGATGACGCTGAACTTTCCTTTCCCTGTATTTACACTGACCTCCAGGAGACGCTGGGGTATGGATATTCCGACTGCAAAAAGGCGGCGGCTGTTGCCCTCTTTGCACTCTCACTCTCAGATCAGGATTGATCTGCTACCGACCCTGCTGATGGTCAAATAATTATGTCTTGGCTTGGCATGTCAAATCATAAAAAAATGGATTACCATGCATAGTGTAGGTGCCGAGTGCCGAGTGCCTCACAAACCAGAAAACAAGAGGGGGAAAAAGAGAAACAGCTGTTTCTCTTTCTGCTTCAATCATGCGCGTCTTTCCGAGAGTGGGTTCGTTGTGTTCGACCCTTTCCAACGACGACACATAAATACTAGAGGAAGCAAGTGCTATGATCAAAGATGAAGTCTGAAGATATCCCCCCGTTGCCTGCGCTCGACGACTTTTGCTTTGCACCAGACATTGACTTGGCCTTGGCTGTTTCCGTCGGAGACAATCACAACACGGTAAGTATCGTATCCTCCTCGTCGCATTTACCTCCATCTAATCTACCTATGATCCCCTCTAATATGTATCGTTCCACACTTTCCGTTGTACTTATATATGAAGGTTAATGTCAACGATGATAAAGTTGAAGTTGCAGCCAAGACAGGGCAAAAGCGGAGCAGTTCTCTCATCAGCGAGGATGAAAGTCAGTCGAGTGCGAGTAAGGAAGCAACGTACTCCGAGTTGATAGACAAGGCCGAGGCAGAGAAGCGGATTGATACCAAAAAGGCAGGTCGGTTGCGTGCCTGTCTCAATTCGGATGATATCATCCGCTCTTTGCTCAAAGAGCAAATTCCAAAGGGCAGAGGATTCTACAAGTGCCGTGTCTGTCAAGTCCCAACCAAAGGTCATGTGTGTCCTTATTGCCCAGTGTGCTCGACGCCAACGACCAAGTTTAGGAAGAATGACAGTCATGTGTGCATTAACTGTGTCAAATGCTTTGACGAGGGGAAGAAAAGAAAGAAGTTGGTTCAGTGCTTGAAACAAGAGTGTCCTTGTTCCAAGGGTAAGGGAAGGAAGGTGGGCCGTACAAAGAGTTAACCATTTATCTCGTCGACCCTGCTCTCACTAGAGACCTTGTTGAGTGCACTCGATGCTGTACATTATCTGTTTGTGTTGTTAAAGATTAGATTAAAGCTATCTGTTTCGCCATAGACTTTGACTTCTGGATATCCTACTACAATTTATTCCCTATCCTAAATGAGGAGATCATTGTAATATCTCTTCAGCAACCAATACCCAACTACTATGAGAGGAACCAGCGGCAAGAATGTCACGCTGACGAAGTCGCGTGATGGCGATCTACCAACAAACACACTAACAGTGATCATACTAAGCAGAACACAGGGGGTGAGTTCGTGTCACAAGGCAAAGAACGAATGATAGCATGAACCCTGCCCTTCATCTTACCTATCACCCACGACTCTACCAATAGATCCAACCAACGTGGCGAGCAATCCCATGTTGACGAACCCATCTAGCTCCTTCGGTGCGCTTTTGCTCATCAGAGAGGTATTTACACCTTCCATCACTATTGTCCCAATAAAGATAGCTGACAACGAAGTCAAGTACACAAAGACACCGGCTCCCCAATCACTGTGTAAAGAAAGAAGATCAGAGTTGCTGAGTATCGATAAGAAAATGGCAAACTACAGAAAGAGAAGATCGCACTGACTTACTAGGGAAACTCGTCGTGCTTCATGGAATTATTTACTGTCAGCTCCAGCTTCTTTAGTTCCATGTCGTGCTCGGTGTCCTCCGAATTCAGGATTGCGGCTGCTAAATCTAGTATCAGTCCCTCGAGGTTACATATAGCGACAACGCTGCAGAATACGAAGAGGATTGACGCTCTCAGTATTGCTCTCTCCGGGAAGCGCCTAGACGCATGCTCGACGATGAAAATGTGCTGGAAGAACAAGCCCACCCAGTGAAGCAAGTATGAAGCCAGCACGTGATCCGTGCCAATCAAAGTAACGAAGCACAATCATAGAGCAAGATGAAATCAAGACTTCGCCAACCAGCTCGATGAATGAAAACAAGAACAGTGTCACCTGATCCAATTTAAATGAGTTAAATAAAAGGGACAATGGATAAAATAGAGATTATGTGTGATTGTAAGAACTTACCACAAAGGCATGATTGCTAAGAATGATGTTGAGTAATCCAAAAAGATTTGATGGCAATGTGTAAAGTGTTGTCCAAATCGAGTCGCCATTTCTTTCAATCTTCGAGTTTGTCCCCGCAACACAATTAATTCTTTCTGGCTCGGTGAAGAGGAACACCAGGCTCAGCAATTGTACAAGCCACAAGAAGGCCATTAGGAATCCTAGAGAAGGTAAGAAGGAAAAGGGGTCAGTACATTGATCCACGAGAGGTATTGTAGAGTGTGATCAGCTGTGTTTTGCTTACCGGGATCAGTGCAGTGGTCCAACACTATTCCACCAGAATGGTCTATCCCTGGTAGTGGGATGTGAATGTCAACATCGGTATCTCTCCCTCCTGCCATGTCAAAGACAGCCGCAATGAGAGGACCTATACTCATTCCGATGGCACTAACTGAAACAAACATTGCGCTAGCTCTCGTCATATGATGATAGGAGACGCATGCTGATATGAGCTGTCTATTTATCACCTCAGCACTGCCAAATCCACACAAAAGTCTGCCCAACAACGCAAGCTTCATGGATTGGTAAGAGATTGCTTTGACAAGGGTAACATTATGACATTGAGATAATTTGATAATTGGTGTGGCAACATTGTCATATGAGAGATAGTACACATCATAGAAGGATCTTCTTACCAAGTGAATACATCAAGTTACCCACAAGAGGGCAAATTGCTGAAAATATCAGACCAGATTTGAAAGTTGCTTTGGTGTACCAAACAGAATACAGAAAGGCGGCAAATATAGCAGAGAATGAAGACACTCCAATGAGGGTAGCACCAAAAGCCCCGCTGGTTCCTAAAAGTCTCGCGTAGTGATTTGCGGTTGGAGCAATGATGTAGTAATTGACAGTATAGAGCAATGTTGACACAAGATTGATGACCAACGAGGAAGTATCGACACCACCCCAATCTCTAATATCCTCTCCTACTGCATAGTCGATGAATGTTGAGTCACGGGTGTGTTTGCCAGATGTTGTGGTGCTACTAGCTCTTCGAAACCATGCGTACAGTTCGCTTTCAGTCATTTGCAGTATAAAAATCAGGCTCAAACAAGAGGAGCAACTTCAGAGCTTTCGTGTCAGAGTTCCCAATGTCTCCATGATCTTTGCCAGTATCAATGAGCGCTTTCCGAGAGAGCCATACCTGGAAAGGTTTGTGTATGTCTGCAGCAAACTCAATGAGAGCGTGTATAGAAGATATTGTACATTCGAATCGAAGAAGTGACAGCCCATTTTCGATCTCTCTTGACTCCTGTAAAAACTTGATTGCTGCGTCTTTCGAAAATATGAAGGGCTCAGAGATAGGCAATCCTAGCGTCAATGATTGCAGTACGTTTGTTTCACAGTCGACGAGAGCTTCGAGAAGAGAGTCGTACAATGCAACAAACGACGATGTATTTGCCAACTGGTGCAAGCGGTCATCACGAGCACTATTAAATCGGCTACTGACTTCGTCAGGAAGAAAGGAAGAAGTACGTGGACTGGCTCCTTCTAAGCCAGGGTGATCCTTTTGCTGACGACTAACTTGAGAAAACAACTGTGCGACTTTATTCCTCTTCTTGGCAATCTTTCGTATCCCTACACTGTTGAGACAATTGAACTTGAGTAAATGCAATAACTCAACGCCCAACTCAGAATAGACGTCATGAATATCTTTCTCTTTGTCGCATTCCGACATGAGTTTCTCACTGGAGAATATATCATCATTTGAGATCATGCTACTCCTGTAAGACGATCTGAGATCGCTGTAGTGTCTCCTATCTGATGCGGGTAACAGCGACCCTCTTTCTCCAAATTCATCAAAATTGAAGCCCTTGCCATCTCCTTCGTCTCGTTCAGAAGAGCTCCTAATGATAGATTCAGGACTCAGCTGCGCATTCTTCACGGAGCCATCATCTTTCCTATGCATGCATCGAAGAGCACCTATTGCATTTGCAACGCCACCAGTTTTTGATAAGCTGAATAGAGACACCTTTTCAATTTCTTGTTGCAAGTTGGAAGTAAATTGGTTTGAGAGCTCACTGTATTGTTGTATGAAGCTGCTTTGTGAGCCATCGTCATCAGTTAAATTTGATTCCAACTTATCACATTCTATTTGCATCTGGTGCAAGACATCTTTTAGGCGTTCATAATCTAGGTAAGCACCTTCCCAGCCTTGCCTTCGTGCGTCTCTGATAGACTGTCCAAAACCGACCATCGTTGGGGTGCGTAACCGTAGGGCGATGTTGCAAGACGACCCTCGAACGACCTGGACCTCTTGCAGATCCAATAATTTGTAAGTGTCATGATGTCAACAAGCGAACTCTAATCGACTGTTCAAGGATTCATGAGATTCACGTTGCAATAAGTACCTAGCTCGAGCTCGATAATGAGATCCAGCATGGGAACCGATCCAGGCACGGTCGATGAGTTCGAGTTCGCGGGTTGCGTTAAATAGTTGGTTCCGTCGCTTTTGAGTGACGACGTGCGTGATTGATGTGATTTGTCAATTCTGTCTCTCTTTTTGGCTATAATAGCAGATTGGCCGGGGTTTGTAGCCTTGTAGCTACAACAGGGGAAAACGTTGACAACTTGACACTTGTGGAAAGCTTCCACCATATCACAACGTCACAACCCATCCCACCCACACCTTCTTTCCACTTATTTATACGAAGCCATAAGCCATCACCTCGATATCGCTGCCACTGCACGGCCTCACATCTTATGAACGATTGACTATGGCTGCTTGTGCTCATACTATGGCGGATTCTGCATCAATTTCACCGCTAACATATACTCAGTCTTCCGCCGGTGGCTCTTTCCAAGACGCCAATAACTTTTCATTTCGCATGGACGCTGATGTATCGCCTCTGATGAATTGGCACAGAAATGCTACTGTTGCTTCTGCTGCTGCTGGTAGCTATTCAGCAGAGAGCAGTAGTAAAGATCTGGAGAGCAACACTATCCATCGGCGACTCCAGGGGCTTACAATCGCGCGGCCATCTAATCCATCACCGCCATCGTTGTCATCGCGGTCATCATCTAATCTATCACCACTCAAGAACAGTGACAGGGAGACGTCTACTTCTCTATCGCCTTTGGAATTAATACAGCAGTCTAGAGCATACAGGCATAGACCGCCTCATCATATATACGTCCGCCACTGCGATGGTCCCTCCTCTCCTCTTCATGATGCGACTCATGTTGGTGGGGGGAAGAACCAGCGTCAGCCTTCTCCGCCACGCCTGCAACAAGAGTTGCTAGTCCTTATCAAGCATCACCGGTCATTACGAACTTCGCTAGCGTCTATCGATGAAGAGGCGACTACGCAAAAATTGGACATGCTACGTACTCTTGCCACAGCATCTGGTGATGCCAAGGATGTTACTTTTGCGGCAATTGTTGTAGAGCTAGGGAAATTACGAGAGGAGCGTAGGCAGCATGTGAACAGCTTACTAAACATCGAATCGATCTTACAACGATGGGTCGGAGACGACACCTCTGATCTTAGTCCAAGCATCCCCAATAAATATATCGCTAGCGAAAACCTTGATGGGCAGTGGTTTACTCTAACCAAGCCAACATATTCAGATTGTCTAGGGTTCAATGATGATGGCGATCCATTGTATAGATTAGGAAGGATGTCTTTTGAAATGTTCTTTCCGGGGGATCTCATATGCGCCATTCAAGCTGTATTTAACCCCATCATGAAAGTTGTCCCACCATCTTCAAAAGGCCCGTCGTCGATTTCAGTTCCGAAGACATTGCAAGAGGAGGTTAAGCGTGCTTTAGCAAATGATAGTGGTGCTGTCTTGAAAACATATCAGTAAGTTCACTTCACTTTTGTGCGGTATCAATTGTTAAACTTGACCTTTGACCTAATTAATTCACTTTGCTCATTGAAATACAGTATTGTGGTTGCATTCACAATAGAGCCATATTCACCAAGCTTCGGCGCCGACTCGCCTAATCGGATTGTCTCGTCCCCGATCAGAGGCATAATGACCACATATGGCTATGTGCTACCAGATCCTACCACACCAGATCGTCTTTCGGTTTGGTTTTCTGGGGGCAAAGTTACATGTGGTGAAGAAAAAGAATCACATCAATTTCAGGTTTGGAAGGACATATTCAGGAGCCCTGCAATTAATAAAGGAAGGAGGCGAAGGCGAAGGACATTCCGAGAAGGTGCAATGGTATTTGCGGCGCAAATGATGATGGGAGCCACAGGCTACGACGATGCCATGGATGAAGATACTGGAGAACTATCGTACACATTCACACGACCAGTTGGGGGTCATGCAAAGAATTATGTCGACATCTTGCACCTGGATGACAAGATTCGGGTCATGAGAGGACATGCTGGGACTACTTACGCGTTCGCGAGGCTAAAGGAGTGATCAAAATCACCAGGGTAAAACTGTAAACACAAGAAATGTATAAATTAATAAACTAAACAACTGAACCAGGAAACAGAGTAAACATAATTATGAACAGAACTGAAGAAAGCAACACTAGATTACACACTTGGATGGATGTCGTATCAAGCGAATTAAAAAAGGAAATCGTCAGCCTCTAGAGCTCCATTATAAGCGTTAACACAAATAAAGGAGGATATTTATCACTACTCATGCACTTTCTAAAGTGGTAAACCAAGCTAGGCTGATAAATAACCTGGTGAGGTCGATATAAAATTGGAAATGACCAACACCACCACATTGATGCACCAAATCATGTCTAACGCTGCAGCCTCTGGTGGGCCATGATAGTTGGTCATGATAGTATTGCTCGTTTCGGACGTATCGGCGTCGCTGCAACGTCGTAGGTGACCTGATGAGGTCCAATTTGGGATGGCCGCCGCACTACTCTAGCACCATATCGTATCCATCGCTGTGTATATGGCAATCAACTGCTTCTAGTTTTTTTAGTTTGGTCATTTTAGTATATAAGTCCGTTTTGCACCACTTATGCTCTGTTTACATGTATTAGATATTAGCCAAACTGCAGTCTAGCAGGTGGCCTGGTAATTAAAATTCAATGATGTTTATATCATAGTGTTTTTTATTGTCGTGCAGTTCATCTAGCTATCGAGAACAATTTGAAGTCGTATAATACACCTATTCATTAATTAACATATTCATTATCATATTTTATCTGAGATTGTTTACCATAGCTCTAGTGTATTTGCATTATGTATCTTTCGATCTCTGCTGCTCTTTATGTTTTGATAACAATCGTTGAAGTCACGTGAATGTTTGTTTGTTAGAATAACTTTCGTTCCACCTATTTTCTCTCATGACGTTGCTCACGCTACTGGTTAGTAGATATTTTTTTGTGAGGAGAAGCTTTGGAACTTTTGCTGCCAGTGGGAATTTGATTTTGAGTTGAAGTTTGTGTCGTACTTCCAGATGATGACTTTGTGTCATCGTTCAGATTGATATCAGGCTCGGTAGGAATCGTTGGCGTGCCATTTGCAGTTTGCATGTAGGAGTAGACTCTGTTTGTTTATTGGCTGGAGAGTTGTTACTCTGGATTGGAGATGTTGCAGGATTTGTTAGCATCACATTGTTGCTTGAAGCAAAACCATTGGTCAGTTTGAGGTGTTGGGCGCGGCGGAGAGAAGTTACCTTGTGCATTTGTAGGCGCAAGTCCAGGTTGCGAATTTTCATCAGGAGAGGATTCCGAGTTTGTTATTTGATCGGGGTCGTAGCAGTAGTCACCACCTGGAATATCTCCTAATCCACCTACTGCACACCCAGGGACTGGAGTATCGTCCCCTGAATCACGCTTGAAGCACGAGAAGGAATTCTGGCAATCATCATCAGTATTGCAATCACCTACACAAATTGGACAAGGCGTCTCGACAGAGCACCCATTTGACCCACGCCATTGCAAAGGTGGTAGCGTGGATGGTGGGGTCGGAGATGTCGAAGGCGTTGGTCCGTTTCCTTCATAGCAGTAATCTGCTCCTGGGATATCCCCGACTCCACCAATTGCACAGCCAGGTACTTGCGTTGAATCACCCCTATCACGCTGGAAACACTGCAATCCATTGTTACAATCCTCGTTAGTGTCACAGTCACCATAGCAGGCATCACATGGGCTGTTCACTGTGCATGCATCTCGCCCCAAATATCTCAATTTAGGCATTGAACTTGTTGTTGGTGACATTGTTGGCTTCCCTAAGCTGGCCTCAGGAATAAAATCCCATCCAAATTTGGCTTCATTTTCACACGGCCCGAGCACCATTTCAGCACCCCTGGAAGGTTCATTTCCCAAAAACGTAACACACAAGGACGCGTAAGCTTCTCCTTGCAGCTTTAATGTGTAAGGAAAAGAAGAACTCTCGTAATAAAATTGGTTCAATACACCATCTAGATTGCATGGTCCAATTTCAATCGGAGATTCAAATTGCACTGCAGAAGAAGAGACCATCATACATCTCTCAGAATTGAAGATACTGCGAATGTATCCGTCGGATCCATGCTCCAAAGCTGATCCATCTGTTCAACCTTACCAATAGGAATGGATGACGAATTGGACGACGGATTGGGTTTGCACTCTTCGAGTAGCAATTGATAGTAATCTGGTGCAAGGGCGCCACCAGCACACCAACCATTTTGCGACGAACCCTGCTGGAGATTTCGGGATCCGTCTGATGCACGTGCACGAGTCAATGATACGATCGTGTCTGTAGAAGATTTGGCCTGAGATTGCAGGAAGAATGCTTCTAAAGAAGCTCTGGTAGGTGCTCCCGTCTCTGGAGGATTAGTTGCAGGCGGGAAGGTCGGGAAATTTCCTGTTGGTTCCTTCGTAGGCGAAGCACTTGGTGGGTTAGGATCATAACAATAATCTGCCCCAGAAATATCTCCATTACCTCCAACGGCACAACCAGGGACTTGAGTATACTCTCCATCAGATCGCTTGAAGCATTCAAATCCACCCAAACAATCCTCGTTTTCGTCGCAGTCACCTTGACAAACATCACACGGTGACGTCGGCGTACAGCCATTGACTCCTTTCCACTCCAAGACAGGCAAGGAACCTTCAGATGGACTAGGCGTGGGAGAGATTGGACTAGCTGTTGGAGGTATGGGAGGCGGTACGCTTGGATCATAACAGTAGTCCGCACCAGGTATATCTCCGATACCTCCTGAAGTGCATCCTGGAACTTGCTCTGAGCCTGAGCGTTTCAAGCACTCTAATCCAGGCATGCATCCTTCATTACTATCGCAATCTCCGGTGCAGACACCACATGGACTCTCAGGCGTGCAACCATTAAGGCCCTTCCATACGAGTGGGGGATAAGGTGAAGGTGGAGATGGTGACGTTGTTGGCATTGTCATAGTAGGCATCCTGGAAGGAGTAGGATGTGGAGGCCACCAGCCGGAACTTTTAGACTTGAAGAGCTTCGTGGCTTTGCCATTCGAATTCCAGTTCCAATTGTGAGAAGGAGCAGGTTCTGATGCGTGCTTCGATGTTGGAGATTGTGACGATTTGGCACTTTTTCCTTTGCCACTATGCCCACCATTATACGACCATTCATTGTCGACGAAGAATGCGTAGTGGGAACATGAGAAGGTTTGCCGCTGTGATTATCCGCGTTCCAATGATTAGACGACTTGCTTGATTTAGCACCTTCAGACTTTGAAGTCTTGCCATTTCTTTTAAGAATTTGATAGTTTTCACGCCCTGTCACTGTGGTGAGTCTCATTGTGTGACTCTCGTATCGTAGCATCAGCTTCATTATCAGGAACCAGAACATCAGTATCACTTTCAACATCATCGCTGCTTGCTGATATATGAACTTGCATATGTTCTTGATCACTATGGCTCGTAACTGCAATGCTTTGATCGTCTTCATGTGGCAATATTGGGAGCGTAGACGATATATCGACACCACCGTCAAGATTATATGAAAGACTGGAATCAAGCTGAAACTGTGTCTCCATCATATCAGGAATCACTTCCAGATTAGGGCGATCAACCACAAGATCGTTCATACCACTGTCGTTGTTTTCGTTTTGAAGTCTACGCAATCGTCGCTGCTGATGTAGCTGCGCACCAGATAGGTTAGCTGTGGCGACTACCGCCAACGCAATCTTTGTTCCAGTTCGTTTCATTTTTTATCAATTTATCACTGTATCTGTGCAAGCGTATCGATATCAACAATATAAGCCACTACCCGTCATCTTCTGGAAAGGTTTCGTCTACTTGGTCAGCGGTTGGCGTAGCAGGAGCCTGGGCCATTGTATGAGGAGAGTAGCGCCACACTCACATGAAAGTGTTGGTAGGTCCGAAGTCTGAACGGAAATGACTGTCAATTTTCCGCCAACTTTCCCGGAAACAAAGAAATAAATCGCAAAGAGAACAGAGACAATGCGACGCGCCAAATCAGCCATCAGCCCACAGCACGCACACAGCACCGCATGCACAAGCAATAATGAATGTATGGTGCGGTCAAAATGATAAGATCTAAGTTAATTATGCCACGACGATAACCGTCTCCTCTCTACAATAAACGCTAATACATGTTACGCTTGATTCGGCGCTGTTGCTGAGTGTCATCAATAGGAAATCATACCACCAACATGAGCGGGAGCAAATCGCCCCATCAATATCACCAACGCCGACCATATTTCTATAACACGCACACATTTTGCCAATAAAGGGTATCGCGTACACTCCGGGCTGCAATTTGGATGCGAGCTTGTACTCTATGCGGATGAGCCTGGCCGCGTTCACTCAGATTTTTGTGTTCATGTCGTTCCTCCCGATGGTAGCCTGGATTTCAGAATGATTCAAACGCTCACGCGTCTGGTTGTTTCTACGGGCAAAACTTTGATCGTTGCTCACGTGAAAGAAGTCGCAGAAGAGATCGTAGAGGACAAGATAGAGGATATGCTTGTTACCTATGGCGAACCCCCACGAAGATATGTCGTGGAAGAATTGGCAATCGCGACGGAGCATGCTCCATTTCGGCATAAGAATGTGATGAAAGGAGTTGGTATGCAGATCAAACATTAGGTAGAATTGTCATCTATCTACTTTATCAGCTGGTCTGTAGCATCAGACAAATCAACGCTTTCTGATAGTTTTGCTTCCTCCAAAGCCAGATCCTCAAGCTCTCTGTAACAGGATTTGATGTCCTTTGCCTTCTGGTTTGATTGGCGAAGCAGCAAGCGAAGGTCTTTCATTTTCTCCTGTCAACCTTGATAATCTCTTCTAGTAACATCTCATGAGCTGATTCTTTTTGCAACAGTGTAGCCTGTAACATCTGCATCTCCTCTTCGTTGTTGCCTCCATCACAGAGCTTGGTCACCTGTTGCTCCAAAAAATGATTCTGTTCTCTTAACTCAACCACTTCTTCTTTGTACTCCTCCAATTGATTTCGTTCTGACTCGTACAAGTGCAATCTCTTTCTTCAACGCAGCATGTCTTGTCGTGTACTCGTTATGTAGTGCCATTATTTTCTTTAGCTTGTCTTCTTGGAGGCTCAACCTCAACGTATCAAGCTCGTGCTGAGTTGCAAGCTCATGCAAATGCGTTGTCAGGCTTGCAATCTGAATCTGCGAGTCATTATTTGACTTGGTCTTTTTGCTGTCTATCGTCAGTGCATGTTCGACGCGATCTTCTTAAGAAGATGCAGTTCCTTCTCTGCATCCGTCAAGCGTTTGCTAATGTGTACCAGCAAGTCATCTTTCTCGTCCGTCTCTTGGTGAGAGTTCGATGCCTTTCGCAAGCATCCGTCCATTTCACGCCGTTCAGAAGGAGTTAATGGCGGAGTCTGTTGTCGTAATTTCAGCGTTGCTAGCTCGCCATTCTGCTTTTTTATCTTCTGTATTGCCGCCTTGTGTTTTTGCACTACACTTCTGTATTGCCGCTGGAGCTTATGGTGACATTGAAATAGGTCATCATAATCCTTCTCTTCTTGCCTCGGCATTGTATTCGTAGGACAGTTCGTAACGTTAAAGGAGCGTAGTTTAGTTAGCTAGATGAAGATCCCTTCTTTCGACGCAGACTTTTCTTTTTAAATTTATCTCCACTTTTCGCTTGTTAACGAGAGCTGAAAGTGTAGGAAAATCCTCTCTAGCATTGCTAGGATGGTTGTCTGCGGTTGAGGCGATGAACGATGTATGGTGGCTGCTTTGTGGCGAGATGAAGGCACTCGAGTTCAGGTAAGAGAGACGTGGACAGAGATGCATAACTATCAGATTCACTATGACATTGACACAAGAACTCAACTTATACCGTACTCTCTTGCCCTTGTACAAATACCCAGCAGTGAAGAACGTGCTTGAAAGCTCAGTCGAGCCAAGTCGTCAATGAATAGCTTTATAACAATCACACGTATTCGTCAGGGTTCGGGCACGGACAGGATAAGATTATTCTATCAGCGCATTTGATGTATTGACATTATTCTATTTTTACTACATAGCTGAGAACCTATGCTGAACAGCTCAAACATACTTCATCATCTACAATTGGAACGTTATGTTCTAGAGAAGTCGGGTTCTCTTCTGCCATATTCCTATCAACAGTGTATTGTATAGCATTTACAGCTGGTCGCGTTCGAAGGTAGTATATGCCAGTCTTGCATTGAGAGAAGGGCAAACATGTTAGTGAATAGCAAAGAAACAGAATACAAGCACACTCGTGCGTGCAGCTCTCACCTTTAGTCCCTTCTTCCATGCGTAAAAGTGCATGGCTGTTAATTTATCAGTGGTAGGGTCCGCAATGAATAAATTCAGACTTTGGCTTTGGTCGATAAACTTCCCTCTGTCCGCAGCCATGTCAATGATATCCTTCATTTTCATCTCCCATACTGTTTTGTATAGCTCTTTCAAGTGATCCGGAATGCAGTCAATCTTTGCCACAGATCCTCCATCTCCCATTAACTGATTCCTCACATTCTGATTCCAAAGACCAAGGTCAGTCAAGTCTTGTATCAGATGGGGATTTGCAATGATGAATTCTCCGGCTTTGACTCGTCGAACATACATATTTGATGCAAACGGCTCAAAACACTCGTTCACACCAAGAATTTGTGACGTCGAAGCGGTTGGCATGGGCGCAACGAGGAGAGAATTCCTCAATCCATGTTCGATAATGTTGCTACGAAGTTTTTCCCAGTCGTAACCAACGCCGCTCACTTCATCCGCATACTTTTGAAGCTCAATCTCCGTTTGCTCGTCCTTCCGGTATACACGTCTGCTTGGTGTTTCGTCATCGTCCATGTCCCATAGGTTAAATTGCAGTTTCCCTTTGCTAGCTGGGCTTCCCTCGAACGATTCGTAGCTACCCTTCTTCTTTGCATTCTCGTTACTTGCTTCAAGCGCGGCATGATAGATTGTTTCAAAGATGGCCTCATTTAACTCCTTTGCTTCTTTCGATGCAAAAGGCAACCCTAATCGCAAGAACGTATCTGCAAGACCCGAGACGCCAATACCTACTGGCCGATGACGACGATTTGATTTCTTGGCTCCGTCGATTGGGTATAGATTCGCATCGATTACTTTGTCTAGATTTTTGGTCACAATTTTGGCAACTTTGTGCAATTGTTCATGGTCAAAATAGGCTTTGCCAGGAGTTGTTGATCCATACCGGCCTCTTTCAGTAACAACAAACTTAGCAAGACAAATACTGGCTAGATTGCACACGGCAACTTCCTCTTCATCAGTGTATTGAATAATCTCAGTGCATAGATTACTGCACTGAATCGTGCCCAAATTTTGCTGGTTGCTCTTTTTATTTGCTGCATCCTTGTAAAGAAGGTAGGGTGTTCCCGTCTCGATTTGGGCATCGAGTATTGCTGCCCACAACTCGCGAGCTCGTACTTGACGCGTGTATCTTCCTTCGGACTCATATTGCGCATACAATCTATCAAACTCCTCACCGTGGCAGTGAGCAAGACCAGGGCAAAGATCAGGGCACATCAAACTCCACATGCCATTCTCCTGCACCCTTTTCATGAATAAATCTGGCACCCACAATCCATAGAACAAGTTCCTTGCACGTTGCTCTTCCTTTCCATGATTCTTCTTCAAATTCAGCACATCAAAGATATCAGCATGCCATGGCTCGAGATAGACAGCAAATGCACCGGGGCGCTTTCCACCGCCCTGATCAACATAATGAGATGTCACGTCGTAAACACGAAGCATTGGCACAAGACCGTTCGATACACCTCTTGTTCCCTTGATAAATGTACCCCGAGCACGAATATTGTGGACACACAGTCCAATACCTCCTGCTGCCTTGGAAATCACTGCACACCGCTTCAATGTATCATAAATCCCGTTGATGGAATCGTCACTCATCTGTACCAAGAAACAGCTGCTTAGTTGAGGATGAGTGGTACCAGCATGGAACAGAGTTGGACTAGCATGAGTAAAGTATCCTCTGCTCATCAAGTCATATGTCTCGAACGCTGCTTCGAGATTAGCATCCTCTTCTTCTTTTGTGAAAGAGGCCCCAGGCTCATCTAGCGATTTGCAACAATGTATACCAAGTGCAACCCTCATCCATAGATA
This sequence comes from Skeletonema costatum, assembly GCA_018806925.1. Classification (NCBI taxonomy): domain Eukaryota; phylum Bacillariophyta; class Thalassiosirophyceae; order Thalassiosirales; family Thalassiosiraceae; genus Skeletonema; species Skeletonema costatum. The sequence goes on from JAHBBA010001184.1 coordinate 44,873, forward strand.
CTGTGGACGTTCAACAATTGTTTCCTTGTCCGATTTCAACAAATAACTCCGTTCCATCGTTTTGAATCCGAAATATGTCAATTCCAAGTCTCTATCACTTTGTACCCTGGCATTGATCTCTTCGCCTCTCCTTTTCACCAAGTCTGCGATCTCATTATTGACGAAACCCTTTCCATTTTCATTTAGAAAGAGCATTGCCTCTGCAAATGTTTTGGGCGTTGATTTGTGATTTGCTGACGCACATATCCGAGCTGCCAATCTACCATAATCTGGATGCTGTGTAGACATGCTTCCGGCCGTTTCAGATGCTAGGGTATCAATTTCAGTTGTAGTAACATTTGGGTACGTTCCGAGAAGGATTGATGATGCAAGTTTTGGCAAAGAGAGGAAGGATAGATTAAGTCCCTCTGAAAGATTTTCGAGTCGTCGTAATATCTTTTGTTTGTCAATTGGCTCCAGACGTCCATCCTTCTTCTTTACCAGCAGTGTGCTAGGATCTATTACTTCGCTATCTTGCGATGCAGTAGACTCTCCTAATAATGAAGTCGTTGGCTCCTCTACGGTGATGTCATTAGGAATAAGAGTTGATTTGATGTTGATGTTTGCAGAATCATCATCTTTCTTCAGCGCTTTTGTGGAGCCGCCTCGTGTGATGAAGGGCGGAGATGAACCTAAAGGCGATGCTGCGCCATCGGCACATGTAGCGAACACATGGAGGCCAATGAAGGCCAGCTTAGAGACATGCTGTAAGCGTAGCATGATCCTTTAGTATGATGGTGGGGTGCAAAGATGTGTAGTGATGATGATGGAGGGTGTGATGGTTGGTGATGGGTCGGATCGATTTGGAAGGAATTAGTATGAAAACGAGGGAAGAGAGCGGATGCGTCAAATCACAAATCTTTGCACTCATCCCTCCTTCCTTCATTCGATCTTTTCTTTGGATTTTGTCATTGCTGCCGATAATAACAACGGCCGGCTGCTCTCTTGAGACCACTTTCACTTCTGTGTCTTCGGAGTATCTGTGAAGAAGTGAGCTACTTTGAAGAGATATTGGTGATAGCGATGGGTCTTCTTTTCGGCTCGTGCGCTGAACTGGTGATGCTGAGTAGTCAGAGTTAAAGTCACACTTTGTTTTATTCCTAATTGTGTCATTATCTTCATTATCGTCTTGAACATTCAGCAGCATATTATAAGCTACCGCTGCAACCGACGAGAATGCAAGCCATAACTTTCCTTCAGAATAATTGACGCCAGCCCGCACTGCCGCATTCCTGCTCCTAACATCATCATGCGAGTTACGACGTGGTCGGAAGCTCAAGTCAAAGCGCCCTGATGAGTACTGTTGCGGCTATCTAGCATTATCTCTTAAAACTACCACTGCCGCATAGTTTGACCTTTGCCCCATGCTTCTTGCAAACTCCTCCCTTCTGAGCTTGATTTGTACATCCTTCACTGCTGCATAGTTTGACCTTTGCCCCATGCTTGACGCACACTCCTCCCTTCACAACATGATTTGTACATCCTTCGCTGCTGCATCGTTTGGCCTCGACCTTTGCCCCGTGCCTCCAACACACTCCTCCCTTTCTAGCTACATTTGTACATCCTTCGCTGCTGCATCGTTTGGCCTCGACCTTTGCCCCATGCTTGACGCACACTCCTCCCTTCACAACATGATTTGTACATCCTTCGCTGCTGCATCGTTTGGCCTCGACCTTTGCCCCATGCTTGACGCACACTCCTCCCTTCACAACACGATTTGTACATCCTTCGCTGCTGCATCGTTTGGCCTCCTTCCTATTTCTCATTTTCTTCTTCTTTGGTGGTGTTTGCTCTTCCCACTCTTCATCGTCATCCCCTGCAAGTTGTGCTAAATATGTGTCGTCTAGTTTTGAGCCATCCAATCCAACCTTTCGCTTTTTCGACTGGGCCTTCTTTTGCCCAGCTCTCTTCTTACGGAACGTGGCGAGACTTTTCCCTCGGACAGTTATTCGCTCATCCACATCCATAGATTTAACACCGCCGTGATAATTTTCATCTTCCGCCCCACCATCATTTTCATCTTGTTTTGAATTTTCTATGACCTTCTGCAAATCATCCTCTAATTTTGCAACCAGTTCCATTAGAATGGGGCTGCTATTAAATACCTCACTTTTCAGGCGATCTATTGTGGCTGCCGGGGGTGTATCGGAAATTACTATCTCTTCAAACAGCTGAAAGAGAGACGGATCTAGGATCTTGGCCACTTCACCAGTGAAGACGAAGAAGAGGTTGACAACCTGTTCCCGTTCCTGATTAATATTCTGAGGCATGGCGATGATTGGTACTGTTTAGGCAGGTTTCAGCAGTACGTTCTAATGGTATCAACGTCGAAGGTGTTATTGTGTGGTATGGCGGGTAGTTCGGCGGTGTTCGAATTTTGCTGGGAAGTATCTTCACAGCCAAGAAAGCCGTCAAAAATCAGCCATGTTGGATACCAGCATGAACATTATAATATCATACTGCATTATTTGCCTCATCTCAATATAGCGATAGAGAAGACCCCTGCATCCCTAGCAATGTCATCGCAGCGTAAAACTCCGGAAAAATCACAGCCGCAAGCATCCCCAGCAGTCCAAGTAACAACGTCGGCTGCAACACGCGGAAAATGGCTTTCGCATTCCCATGATGACAATAATCTCATCGTCCGAAGAGAGGCGGCAGTCCATGAAAACGCCGATGATGCCAATAATCAAGGTTCACTGATGTTAAGCCCTCCAGTTCTCCGGCGACATTCGCACCAACAAATGCATTACCTGTCAAGTTCTCATGAGCCAGAGGAGGAATGCGAAATTGAAACACACAACGGCACACAAGAAACAATAAGCGCTCTCACGACCACGCGTCAATTAAAGATTTCACAAGCCTTTGGCGACAAGTGGTGCAATGTGCGGGTCAACGCCGCTGCATCTGAGAGAGTACACAACAACAATGAATCCAATGGTGCCGAGGTGGATGACGATGGTGGTGCTGCTGCTGCTAAGGCTGCAGAAGAGATAGAGCAGCCTTTGGATGTTGATGATCATAACAACCATCACGCATGGAATTTGTTTGAGGGCGTGGTCGATGAAGATGTTAGTGTATGCTTTGAATACCTTGGAAATTTGGACAAAAATATGGATAATGACGCCTTTGATGAATTTGTGTCAAACTTTCCTTCAGCTGAAACATTAACCAAGCATGCCAAATATCATGCTCATACACAACAACTTCGATATAACCTGCGTACCGTGTTGACCAAAACGCGTGCTCTAGAGGAAAAGGTACTCAATGATGGTGGAAAAGATGACACTCACTTGATAAAAGCAATTCTGACCACGGAAAATGTTGACGTGTCTGAGATGCTGAATTGCATGGACATCTGTCGCCCTGAAAGCTGGTTGAAAGACCACCAACATTTTGGGCAGACAAAAGGAATATATATTGCAGTGTGGGGTAGAGACCCTGTGCTTGATGACGATTTAAGAATTAGATTTGAAGAGGAATTTCAGAGAGAGGAATTTTCGCATCTTAGTGATGATATCAAGGAAGATATTAGACGGCTTTTTAGCTGTGTAAGAAATGAGAGCAAGAGGGATGACCGTCTATTGAGGGTGAAAGTTGGTATGATTCTTGATGAATATCTTTTTCAACGAATCAAGACCCTTCACCAAAGCGAAGGGCGGTTTGCCCAAATGATATTTATTGGCACTAATGATCTATGCGATGATAAGGTGAAGGAGTTAGAGGATTTGCTCAAATATGCTTGTTACCGCTGTTCTCTGGAATCTTTTAGTGGAAGACATATGTCTTGCCTTGCTGGAGTGAGTAGTGAAGTATTCTATATGCATCAGAATGTCATAAATGCGTTTATTGAAGAGGCAGAGGAGTTTGTCAAAACCGGCTCTTTCTGTGTTGATATACCCAGCGTCCATGGCGAAACTGCGTGGGTCACAATAAGAGAGACAGATATTGATAACCCCAACAATCCACATTGGCGGCAGTTCTGTCTTAAAACAAACCGAAGAGATCATAAACCAGATTGTGAATATCGAAACGGAACGGGAGAAGTCTCCTGGCAGAAATATGCTCGCTCTCTAGACATTCAATGCAAATGCTCTGGAACTGAAGAGATTGATGTGCAAGACGATCTTGGATCGGATGAGCCACAAGACGAAGAGCTGCAAGACGTGCAAGACGATCTTGGATCGGATGAGCCACAAGACGAAGAGCTGCAAGACGTGCAAGACGATCTTGGATCGGATGAGCCACAAGACGAAGAGCTGCAAGACGTGCAAGACGATCTTGGATCGGATGAGCCACAAGACGAAGAGCTGCAAGACGTGCAAGACGATCTTGGATCGGATGAGCCACAAAGCGATCTTGTTGCATCGGAAGAGCCACAAGAGGAAAAAAATCTCCCAGAAGACATACAAGAAGTTGTTCGCAAGGTAGCTGAAACGCCTTTTCGTGTACCATACATCAACAATGCTGCATTGGAAGTGATCAACAATACTCGAGTACGTATGAGAGGGCAGAATGTTCATAGATTTGAGGAGGTGGCAACAGAAGCGATTAGTGAAAGTTTCCACAAAACTTGGTTTCGAGACAGCTACCACAGGGATCGGTTCATCGGCATACTGCAATGTTATTGTTATGCAAAATTCATCGCACTAGGCGAGTACTTTCGAGCCATGGTCGGAGTGCGAAGACTTATGGCTTGTGACCTTGGTTGTCTTTGGCAGGCAGTGGTCTGAATTTGCCACACATTTGCCTTTCCGCGATTACAATCAGTGTATGAGCCGCTGGAGTTATCTCGAGCCAAACTCTGAATATCCTTTTCCAGACGCTCAGTTCCGTTGACTGCGGCTATGTCATCTTGTAAAGCAACAGTTGAAATAGCTGCTGCGTTCCAATAATATATATATAAACAAACCTCGCATGCCATTACTTCAAATTATGGTAAGTATTGTGTATTTAATTATATTACTATTCAGTGCATATGATAGGCAGTACTATTTATAAGATGTGCATAGCGCAGCGGAAGTTTCAGCTGCAAATGAAAAAATGAGAATCAGATGGAAATCGCAAACTGGACATCGACAGGACCTACACGGACAAGTTGTCCGGGAATCTTTCCGCTTCGCTTGGCTTGGCTGAGCATGAAATACAACTATTGTACAATACGCTGTTATCATCTGTGTAAGGCAAGACTATGTGGATGTAATGTTAATACATATGTGTAAGGAGATCAGCAATAAATGTTCCTCTATAATTCTGTATGCAGCGAAGCTTCGGTGTCTTCAGATTGCCTTCCACTTCCACTTCCAGTCAGAGGTAATGTTAGAATACCACAACTGCCTGTAAGGAATGCAAACTCTTTCCCAACAGCAACGTTGCTGATTTTGCATCCTCCTTGCTCTCGTGTTGTCCACATTCGGGAAACAACTTCACCCGATGCCAAGTCAACAATGCACATACCACCGAAACATGAGCCAATTAACACGTGCTTACGCCTCTCTTCCCTGTTTACATACTCGTATAATGCGAATCCATCTGCACAAACCTCCTTCCGCTGCATCGGCAGATACAGTATTTTCGATAATTTTGCTACGAGCCCAGGATGATGACGAAGTGCTCTCTTGGTCTTGCTGCTCGAAAATCCTCCATCGAGAAGTTCCAGACTTGCAGTTATCTAAATGAGATCCTTGGCAACATTCAGAAACGATGAGGTGATCATCGTCTATGAACTTGATACCATTAGGTCGCATCATATCAGATGCAATTAGTTCGACCTCATTCTTCGCATTAGTTTGCAAGTGAGCATCTTCTGTCAGCTTGACACGGTATACACCACAGAGTCCAGGCCCATGAGATTTGACTCGTTCATCAAGATATGGAAGATCTTCAAAGCGATCTTTCTCCAGCCAAGCATACACTGGATCAGTGAAGTATGCAAACAATTCACCATTGTTTTCAGAACGTAACACGATATCATTTGGCCCATTGAACTTCTTGCCTTTATACTCGGAAGCTAGTGCATGCGTTGTTCCTGAATCGACGTCCAGAATCACGACCCTTTGAGCTCCATGCTGACACATGACAAGTTTTCGTGGCGTTTTACTAAGCACTGCTAGTCTACCTTCACAATGTCTTCTCCTCCCAACGCCGCTGCTGCCGCTGGCAAAGTAACGGTCAATCCGTACACGAAAAAGGCAATCAATCCGTATCAAAAACAAAATTCTCACCCAAATAGTAACAACAGTAACAATGTTGAAGTGAGAGCTGGTCCTCCTCCAGCAAAGAGGCTCAAAACACCAGAAGATGAACACGATAATAACGACTCTTCTACCGGTCGTCTTACCGAGGACGAGGAACAAGCGCTTCTATTGGCAAATGAGCTTTCAGAAATCCCGTTCGAGTTCCAAAATGACGTGACAAACACAATGCAAAAGCATTTTGCACACTCCTCATTTCGACCTGGCCAGCTCACAGTGCTCCATTCTTTATTGGCAGAATCAAAAGATGCATGCGTTTTCTGGGCAACCGGTGCTGGAAAATCTCTTGTATACCAACTTCCACCGCTTCATCTACAAAATCAGGTCGCCATTGTAGTCAGTCCGTTGATTTCATTGATGCAAGATCAGTGCGCAAAATTAAATGGTAGAGGTGGTGGTGTTGATATTGCTACATACCTGGGATCTTCTCAGACTAATCCTCAGGCAGAAGAGAGGGCTCTGAATGGCGAGTTTAGATTAGTCTACATGACGCCCGAAAAGTTGACAAGCGATGGATTCTCGGACAAACTCGCCCACATGCATCAATCTGTTTCCAAAATCTGTCTGATTGCTATTGATGAATCTCACTGCGTTTCGGAGTGGGGCCATGATTTTCGTCCTACATTTCTTCAAATTGGCCCAACCGTGAGGACTCATCACATTTTGCAAAATATTCCACTGGTAGCTTTGACTGCCACTGCTGTCCCACGAGTACAGAAAGATATTATCAAAAATTTGCAAATGAGACCAGGTACAACTATTGCAAAGAAATCATTTGATCGGTCCAATCTCAAAATTACAATCCGTAGAAAGCCCATTACTGGAAACTATGGTGTATTTGATGGACTGGTAAAAGATATCGCAGCAGCGTTTTTGAAACTTGGCAACAAAGCCTACACTCAAGGAAAGAGCACGATTGTATACTGCGCAACAAAGAAAGAAGTCGAGGAGATTTGCAGCAGGATTACTCAAGCTCTGGCACACAAAATTACTGACGACTCGAATCAGACAGTTGCATTTAGTGATGCTGAGGAAATTTCATCTAACTTTGTGAAACCATATCATGCTGGTCTTTCAATTGGCAATCGAGAAGATGCCCACACGAATTTTTTGATCGGCAAGGTGTCTATAATTGTCGCGACTGTGGTGAGTATAAGTAGCATATCGATCGTATCCTCGGTCATTCTATAGTACATTATTCGCATCTCACACAACCCATGTCTTTTTCTATAGGCTTTTGGTATGGGTATTGACAAGCCTGATATTCGACGCGTGATCCATTGGGGGCCCTGCAAGACGGTGGAAGAGTATTATCAGCAGATGGGTCGTGCTGGACGTGACGGACTGAGCGCTGACTGCACAATGTATGCTAATCTCTCGGAATTTTCCAAGTTCAAGGGCGACTTTTATATAGGGAGCTTGCGAGGAGAAGCTAAACAGGCAACGATTCGCAGTATGGATGCCTTGAAGGATTTTGCGATGAGTACAGATGGTTGTCGTAGAGCTTCATTACTCGCTTTTTTTGGAGAGACACCTTCGTTCGGAACGAACTGTGGCACGTGCGATCTATGTCAGGAGAAGAAGCAACATGCAAACGATTTTGAACGAGACTTCCAGTCAGAGGGTGCGCGAGTCATTCTTCTTGCAGTAGCAGCATGCCCTGAGCAGCCTATGAGTACATTCGAAAAGATCATCAACGGCGGAACAGTCGAAGATTACCGTTATTACAACAAATCGTCAGATTTTCCTTCAAGCGTATCTCGAAAAATAAACTCTGCGAGATCGTTGATGACGAAGAAGAAGCCATTGTCGTATTTCAAAGAGTTATTCCAACCATTAACGCAGCGTGGGTTCATCAAACAAAGTACAAGGCAATCTACACATAAATATGCGGTAAGCAGAATGCAAGCTTGCGTCTGTTTTTTTTTGTCGTGATATGATGTTCTCTCACATTTATTGTTGCGTTCCTACCAAAGAAACCATATGTGGTATATTCATTGACATTAAAGGGACAAGCTGCAATGACGAAGGGAGAGGTCATTCTCCCTGTACCTACTAGCGTTCGCGAGCTCGAAAAGGCTGAGGCCGAGAAGAGACGCCAGGCTCTTGCTGACCTAGAATCAAAGGGAGTAGATTTAGAGCAGATACCAGACGAAGAACTTCATTCTGGTGAAGGAGAATGCATTACTGCTCTCAAGATATGGTACAATTACGTTGACTCTTTGGAAAACAGGGGCAAATCAGATTTGGTGAATGGGTTGGATGACTTGAAGAGTAGAATAGAGGCTTGGAGAATGGACATGGCAGAACGTTACCGTATGGCGCCTGCCGCCGTATTGGAGGAGCACCTGCTTGTCAAGATTGCCTACGCAACAGCCACTTGTACTACCAAAATGAACAAGGAGGCTCTCATTGCAGCTGGTGTCCGTAGTAATGGAATTGATGAACTGACTTCTGTGCTAGGTGATTGGGTGGACGAAAACGCCAAGGCGAGTGCAAAAAGTGACGGCGAAGCAAATGACGCTCCGATGACTTTTACTGTCGGTGAATCAGTGAAAGCTTCCAAGCCATGGCGCCATGCCGTGTACAAGCCAAACAAAAAGACTGGGAAAGCAGTGTGGGAGGTATCCTATGATCAGTTTGCTAATGGAACACACCCACAAACGATTGCCATGACTCAGGCGAGTGGAAGACCAATTCAGGTGGCCACAGTGGTTGGCCATCTCCTTGATGCGTTGGAGCACGGTCGTGCAGTAGATCTTCATCGGCTATCCTCGGCATCTCCACCGCCGACAAAAGCAGAGTGGGAACAGCTCGCCCGCTGTGAAGTGGAAACATGCATAAACGTCACGGAGGACCCAGCCACTTCGCAGAACGGAGAACGTTTTACAATAACAAACTTCTTGCTACCAATCATGGGGACGGACTTTGCCGCTAAAGAATACAAACAAAGAACCCCTGAGGAAAGTGAAAAGTTTAGCAAGTGGTGCAAGCTTTTGAAATACTACCTTGCTTTCCGCAGAGTTGGAGTGGAGCCATCGTTTGGAAATTAGGTGTTTGTAACAGAGTAATGTATGTTCATGTAACGAACACTTGCTTCGTCGTAAAATAGCAATGAATCTAGCGACATTTTAGCGATAATGACGGCTTCAACATTTGAATTTCATTCTGTGCAGGAAGAACAACGAGCACAACATCGCCGCCTTCCAATTCATTGAAGCCACAACGACGCAGCATTATTAGAAACACAGCAACACTCACGCAACATCAAGCGAAGAACTAAATCACAGTCACGACCATTACCATCCCGATGCTACAGCGCTATTGTTACTTAGTCGAAAGTGGAGTATTGCTGCTCGCCACTTTCTCACATGGTTTTGCTCCAGTAGGGAAGTTCAAGCCGCCAGTTTCTCCGCTCGGCCTAACTGATAGTACAACAAGCTTTATTCCTTCAGACGAGACCCTCATTCCTATACCTGCAATTTCAAATATTGGAGGAAAGCACTTTCAATTAGAAGAGCTTGAGGATGCCGAGAAATGCACCTCCGACATCTTACTCAACAGTGACATGACAGTGACTGTTGGGACGCACCGATGGTCCAATCTTCTCATCCTTTTCTGGAACTTGGAGCGAATCCTTTGACGAAAGCCGCGAAGACAGAGCAATGTTTGAGATGAAGTTGAGTAGAACATATACTGGGGGCGGGGAGTCGAACGACCCAACAGATATTGGCGAGTTCACATATGAAGTGGAACGAACGTTTAGTGGATTGTTGACCGTAGTGGGAGGGTCTTTGGTCGCAGTGGAAGGTCTCATATTGGATGTAGATGAACTCTTTGGAACAAGGGAAGTCGGCTTCTTCAACATGATAGATACAAGTGAGGCAAGAGTTGCGGACTCTGTGCTATGATGAGCAAAGTCAGCAGCAATATAATACATGTCTTCGCCATCATGGGAAGGATACAACAAAAGAAACGAGAGATAACTATATCCATAGCTATTAGTTATTGTAGTATCAGGCCTCATCATCATCTAGCTCTGGTAGAAACTCCGGAGGCACATCGTTGAAGATCATGTTATTCAATACATTCCTCATGAATACTTTCGTATCAGTCAATCCTTCACCTTCCATAAGCTGCACAAGTTGATATGCTTCTTCTTCCAAACTCAAACGAGGTCTCTCTTTTGGTCCTCCGTAAAGATTAGAAAGAGAACTTTTTACGCGATGAATGTATGCTGTTGATTCTCCACCCATGAGCCAACACCATCCATCAATCTTTTCTAATAGCTCAATCTCGTAATCACCAGATGGCATGCTTTCATCATCTTCTAATGGATCGATATGCCCCGTCAGAAATAAGGGAAACTCAGTTGTTATTATAATGGTTCCAGGCCGACACTGTCGCCCAATTGCAATGCTTAATTGTTCAAGCAAGCCGGGGTTCATGCAGCTGGAGAAGACGAATGCACAGTCGGTGTCAGCAAGGTATTGATATGGATTGGTGAAGCTTCCTTGAATCATATGCATTGGGGCCAGGGGTATGTATCTCTCATCATTATCTGATGGAGTATCCGCCTGTGGAATCCGAAGAATTGATTTGACGTTCTCATTCTGTATATCTAGCTCATTCTTCTCATCCAATGAAACTGTGCACCCATCAGCAATACTAACCGACTCAGTGTGTATTCCTTTCAGTATTTCAAGACCTCTACACGTACGCCAGTGAGGATGCATCGCTGCAGCAGAAATGACGAGTCTACCCGTTCCACTTCCAATATCAATGAAGGTCTTGTTCTCCCATGGCTTAGTATCTGTTACATCAACATCATCTGTTGCGCTTGTACTCTGATAATGCTCCCATGCTCTATCCAACAACTCGCCAAAGAAGAGTAAATCAAATTCTCCATATGTGAATTCTAATGGTGGCTTCTCTCCTCTTTCTACATACTTCCAATAACCATCAGTTCGGCTCTTTGCATTCCTAGAAGACAGTTCTTTTGGCGGATATAGTTCATCAATCCCCTTTTGAACAAGTCCATATCGTACTCCACTTAACGACTTAGCATCGGGGTTGTAATTTGGATTCTCCTCTGGTACAAGGCACTCTTCCTCAATAACAACTTGATCCTTTTGTGGGCGTTGTTGATGCAATTTTGATTTTATCCTGGCAGGCGAAGCGGTATGATGTATTATTGTGGAAGCTGAAAACGATGAGACAGGGAAGGCAACTACAAATGTAGCAATAAATGCCGCCCCTAACAGTTGCACCCAATAATTCATCTCTCTAACGTCTCTGTGAAGCCAAGAAGTGTTGTGTTATGTAGGCCACTGCCACTACTTTGCTTCGTGGTTGTAGATTGTGGATTGTGGAAGTTTGTGGTTATCTAGGTTCAAGGTTCATGGAGTTGTGTGTTAGTTTGGGTTGCTTTGCTTGTGTAGAAACTGTAGTTCGCGTAGCATTCTCACTTCCACGTCATCAGCCGCTGCCTTTTTTCTTTTTGATATTTCCTTTCTTGAACTTTTTGCCATTCATTGAGATAATTACAATATCTTGGCGTTGGGGTGCCATGGCGTGCTCTTCCGGCTAATACATAAACGCTATGATGCCATCAGCCAAATCAATGCCCTTGCTCCTGCTAGTAGCGGCAGTTTCTCTCACAGGGGTCGTCGACGCGTTTTCCTTTCCTTTATCACCTCGCTCGGTACCAAGTAGCACACAACTTTTCAGCAGCAATAATCCGACGAGCAGGGGTAAGAATGGTAAAGCAAAGTTTGGCCAAAGAACTGCAACCGAGGCATCTCGATTCCTTGCCGACTTCCGTACTGCCAATGGTGAAATCATAGATCCGTATAGAGCGCTGCGTTTGCCAGAAGTGCCACACTAGATGATATCAAAACAAGGTATAGAAAGTTATCTCGCAAACTTCACCCAGATGCAGTTAGTAAGAGTCGAATATTGCCAGGGCAATGCCAAAACTTGGACGAAGTTCGAGAGGAATGGGAGAAAGTCAAGTTCAGCTACGAGATTTTAAGTGATCCGAAAGCTCGGAAATCATATGATCGCAACTCATCTGTTGCAGAAGTTCTAGAGGATCCTGGTGCTGCAGTTGGTCGAGCAGTTGTAGGTGGGGCATTTACAGCAGTTGGAGCGGGCTTTGGGGCAATGTGGAAGGTTGGTGAATTGGCTGTGAAAGGTGTTGCGTCCGTTGCACAACCGCCACCACCACCAGTGAGGAAAGACACAACAAACAATGTACATAAGAAGAAGACACAGACAAAAGCTATAGAAAGGGAGGCACCAACAGTAACAGAGAATAATGTGGATACTACCACGCAAGCTAGAGTTTGGACATTAGAGGAAATGCGAGCGGCTGCAAGCACTGCTGCTGCCGCTGCTGGAGATAGCCCGAAGGTTCAAACAGAAACAATACCAATCACATTCGACTCCAAAGAGGAGCCATCACTGCCGGACTCTGAAGAGACCAAAGCAAACTCACGTGTAGCCGACGAAGTCGACGATAAAGTCATCAAAATGATTACACCTGAACCATTGACTGTATCATCAACGGCAAAGAGCATAGCAAAGAAGCCAATAAGAGCAAAAGCGAACGTCGGTGGCAAGGGTTTCAGCAAGAAGTAGAGCTAGGGCGGGACAACAGAGAATAGATAGGAATGAATGCTACATGGCTATCTAGAAATGCACCTTATCAAATAATTACATTATTATTCTTAAATCTTTGCTTTAGCCCCAATCACCTAGATCAAACTGCCCCCAAATCCCCAAACACATAACACCCATTCACACATCAATCGAAGGCCCCACACTTACACTTACGGGTAAGTAGATTCGATTTTCCCATCTTTATAGCAAGTGCAGCAAGAACACTTGATCTTCTCACAATCAGCAGTAATGGTCTTTAGCCTTGTGTAAGACAGGTTTGGATCCAAGCGACCGCAAATATTCTCACTGATTTGACCGGTCATTTCAGTATTGTGAAGTTCGATTACCTTGACTCTCAACGTTTTCTCAAAGTTCTCAACAGGAAATCTTCCTTTCATTCCCATGTTCGAATGAACAGAAAGTTCTTGCAGCCCGTCGTAGAATGGCTCGTAAGTCTGAGGCAATTCTCCAACCATCCTATTGTTGTCAAGGTAGAGTTCTTCCAAATTCTTCAGGTTGTAGTACGAAACAGGAATCCCTCCAGAGATTTGATTACCAGAGGCACGCAAATCTTTGAGGAATTTAGCCTTGCCAAGTGATTCAGGAAGAGTGCTGCTAAATTTGTTATACGCTACCTCAAAATCCTCCATCAGGTTAGATGCATCGAATGTATCGGGAAGATTTCCACTGATGCTATTGTTATTAATGTTGAAGATCCCTGAAAGATACATAGTGAAATGATGAAGTCAGTACTCTGTGGCAAAAAAAGAGACGCAAACAAATCTCAAATGATCAAAGAGACTCACTCAAACTCTTTAACTCTCCAATTCCTGGTGATAAAGTTCCAGTAAAATCATTGCCCTCTGCATCTAGCCACTCCAAGTTCTTAAGGGTATCAAACACGGTAGGCCAAGTCCCATTGAAATTATTTCGATCAATGAATACTGTTCCGAGAAATTCGTTGTTTGCAAATGATGAGGGAATCCCTCCATGCATAACATTCCCTCCAATCAAGAAGGTATGCAGTTTCCTCCACCCCCTACCCAACTCAGTAGGAATCGTACCAATGAGCCAATCATCTTGAATTTCTACATATCGCATCTCTTCTAATTGTCCCATTTCCTTGGGAAACTCCCCGAACAGGTTATTCAATCGACCCATAGAAAGTCGACAAACTTTATTGTAGTCCCCCTCGAAATCGGAACGTTTGATACACCCCCCTATACCGTCGGAGCCGCATCCTGCGCTAAACCCATCAATACCAAACCACTCGCATTCACTTTTTTCGCTCAACCATCCCTGCTTTTGCACCCAGTTATCTCCATCCATGGCGTAGTAGAATAATGCCATGATGTAACGCTGCGTAAAACCAGCATCGTCAATAGATAATCCCGTCCCACCACGAGAGTTAGGCATCATATCTCCACTTTCCATCCACATAGCCGCCTTGTACTGTGGACTGCCCTGAACTTTGAGGGAATTTCCCGACAGAGGCATTAAGAAGTCAACAATCTCCATGAATTTTGTACTCGTCGGCTGTCCACTTGGCATGATACTCGGCATTTGACTCGGGGGTTCCGTCGGTGGATCGGAAACATAACGTGTCTTGTTGACAACGTTTTTAGTAAACTTCAACGTCAGTGGGACGGCCACTGCTACAACTACAACGACAAGGCAACACACCGCAGCGCCGAAGTATTTCACGTATTTGCGCTTTTCCTCCGCTTCTATTTCAGCATCTGACTTGATGATACCTACATCGTCCCCATCGATTTCGATGGTTTCGGCCACAAATGCTTGAATACCTCCTGATTCATCGACTTGGACGGTGTTATCCTGCTGGATTTCGGCCATGATTTCAGTGTCAGCCTCGAAACAGTATGCTTCGTCGTAGCCACCGCCATTATTTTTCATGGCCATTTCAACGTCCCCATCATTGCCATCGTAGTAAGAAGCATTGTAATCATCCTCCTTCTTCTTTCTCTCTGCCCCCATATCATCACCGTTGGAGTCTTGTTGGTACGCCCCGGCAGTGGAAGCAGCAGCAACAGCAGCAACGGCCGCCCCGCCATAGTAATTATCTTGCTCCTGTTGAACCTGATCAGAATGTGCCTCTATTTGCCCATCGGATTGATCCACCGGTTTCTTCTTCTTCTTTTTCTTCTTGGCGGCAGGCTTTTTATCACCGTCGTCGACATCATCATCGGCAGCCGCAGCACCACCTTCTTCATCAAGTGCTGGCTTCTTCTTCTTTTTCTTCTTCTTGCGTGGTGCCTCCCCGTCACCTCCGCCCTCTTCTGCTGCTCCGGAGTCATCGGTTTTGGGTTTCTTTTTCTTCTTTTTCTTGGGTTTATCCTCGGTCTGTCGCCGGAGCTCTTCGTCTTCGTCGTCCGCCATTGTTTCTATTGTCGATGGTTGCGCCAGCTGTTATTTCAGATGGTGTGCTTGGCTCCAACAGGATGGCGTTTTGTTCTCCTACTGTGGCAGATGAAGATCGGATCTGGGCGGGGACATAATGGATAAAGTGGCATTGCAGTTTTTGAAAATCACGATCAACCAAAAGAGGGATTGCAAGAAAGAAGAAAGTGGTCTTTGATCCGATTAGTTTAAGACATGCATCTTAAGTATAATGGCATCCGTCACTCGCGTCTTGATTCCATCGCACTGCATTTGCTCTTTGCTCGCTAGCCTATTACTCGCCCAGGGTGCATAAGATGTGTCGTCTTCTTTGACATTTCTATTTCCAGTATCTCGAAGGAATAGAACAAAAGCATCGCTCTTGACACACATGAAGCAGGCAAAGGAGAAACCTCTCGATTGGCATTGTCAACCATCGCATCTACTTTGCTCTTGCAACAAGTCTGCGTAGAAAGAAGAATCATTACATGTCATGGCGGTCGCTGTTTATTGTTAGCCTTCTCTTACAATGCATGCAGTAAGCGCTTTTGTTTTCTCGAACTATTTGCAACAGCACTACTTTTAGGGGGTGCATTGTCTCTCGCGTCCACAACACAGATGGATGATACTGAAAATGCAGCGTCCTTCTCGTCAAGTGAAGGTAACATGCCAAAGGTTTCCGAGGCTCCAAATGCCTCGATCTTTCCACCAGGATGCACAAAGACTTTATGTATCCGTTCTGAACGACCGAGGGCATCGGCAATCGCCTTCATACCCATAGTGCTAATACGATTCTCTCGCAAGTCAATGAACTTTAGTGCACACCTCTCTGCCAAGACAGATGCAATAGCACGAGCACCATCGTCACCAATCTTGTTCCGTCGAATCTGAATCTCTTCTATTGTCACATTATTCTTGAGGATGGAGGCGATTGCATAAGCATCCTCGTCGACTAGTCCTGACTCTGGGAGATGTATCCTTCCTGCACCGACTGTGCCAACCTCGTTTCTATATTCTTCACTTCCAGGCTCACCCAAACTAACTGAGGCTTTGACAGCACGAATATATCTGAGAAGGATTCGTCGCTTTGATTCTTCTCCAGCAAAAACCTCGGCTTGTATCCTGTTCAATTCTCGATTGTAAGACTCTACATCTTCATCACGGGACTTTATCTTCATTTGAAGCTCTTCCTTGTCTTCTTCGTTAAATAAGATTGTGTTGTACAGCTCGGCAATCTTCTTCACGAGTGCCTCTTGAGGATTGTGGGCTTTACATGTTCTACGAAGGAAACTATTACATCCTCTCTCTTCTACCCACGCTTTATCTTTTGGACACTTACCTGTAATCACAGCATGACCCGCAGATGATCTAGAATCAACATAGAGACGTAGTTGACGACCACCCCCACCCGTGCCTTGCTGTTTCTTATCAGAAGATTTTTCCTTCATCTGGATTGCTCTTCTTTCGGCGCGAAAGTCATTCTCATCCTTTACTTTCATGGATTGTTCCATTGCTTCTAAATTAATTGTGGCTTCCTTCAACTGCTTTTGGGACGTTGTTAGCTTTGCATCTGTTGCCCTACAACTCTCTTCTGCCTGTGTCAGCTTGCCTTGTAGAGTCTCACATCGATGTGTGATAGATTGCAGCTGTGAGTCAATCTTCTTGATCTCTTCTTGTTGTTCAGAGATGGTTTCTTCATCAAGTTGTAGCCTATTGAGAAGGAAAGCAATGCGTCCATCTAGAGTGTGAACCTTTTCATCGCACGCATTGGAATTTTCTTCAGCTCGTATTCTCAACTTGGCTTCTTCCTTCAGTTTGTGGCCCAACTGAGTGTTGGCCTTCTTTAACCCACGCAGTTGTTCCTCCAATGCACGCTTCTCAAGCTCAACCTTTTCACGACGTCGCTTTTGTTCCAACACGTCTTCCGATAGTCGATTGTATTGTTTCTTTGTGGCAAATAATTCTTGTTCCTTTCTTGATAGAGCTTCCATCGACTTCTTCTTGCCTAGTTCTGCCAGCTTTAGTCTTTCTAGCAGCTGAAATACCTTCTCTGCCATTTCACGCAGCTGCTCACCGTTGCCTCTAGCCTCGGCTTCCAAGGCAAGTCTATCTTGTTCCAAACCTTGCAGTGATGTGTTGAGGTCTTTGTTATCAGACGACAAGGCTTTGAGCTCAATAGTCAACCTTCGATTGGCATCGTTTTCACTTATCCGCGCACTTGTCTCTAAACGCAATGCAGTTTGGAGCTCCGATGACCTTTCACGTAGTTCCTTGATATTCTTCTCCATTTCTACAGTACGCTCTTCTGTTTGTCTGCCTGTAGCCTCTTGAGACTGCAACTTCCCTAGCAGCTGGTATTGTTTCTCTTTCCTCAACCGCAGCTGCTCTTCAGCCGCTTCTAGATCTACGGTGGACTTGATTTCCAGCTCGGAGTTGGTCTGCTTCAGATGATCATTTTCCAATCGCATGACGCGAATCTCTTCCGCCTTGAGTCGATTGTCTCGTGTAGCAGAGTCAGCTCTTGTCTCTGCCACCTTGCAGGATTGCACGAGGGCTGCATATTTCTCTTGTAGACACTGCTCATTCTTTCTGCATACCTCCAATTCGGATGCAACCTTTTCATTGTTCTCTTCTTCTTGTTCCAACAATCTGAATAACTCTGCATTTTTCGTGGACATGGTCTCCATCTGACTTTCCATATCGGCCATGCTGTTCATGTGTCCTTCGGACGACTCTGTCTTGGCGTGGAGATGACAATTCTTTTCTCTCAAAGCTCGATTCTCTTTTGTCATGGTCGCTTTTGTCACTTGGCATGCTGTTAACTCTTCCTCTGCTCGATCTAACGACGAGGTGAGCTCGTGATTTTGCTCGGTCAGGATTCGTATTTGTTCATCCTTTGATTTGATCAAGTCTATCATTCGAGCATCTTTGGCCGATCGAATGTCTTCGATGGAGCGATCCATTTGCATTTGTTTGTCCAACGAATCGCTTTCCAATGTGCATTCGATAAGCTTTTACAAGCAATCTAATCGGAACGAATCTCCATGTCTCAACAGACGGTCGTTTTTCTCTCAGCTAGTTCTTGGCGCTGTTTTGATTTTAAAGCCGGCCACATCTCTCCACAAAATAATTCCCTAATTGTTGGCTCCCCAACATGATGTACGACCAAGACAATGATACCGCATCGGCAAGTCCAATTGAGAGACCGGACGATGCCTCTAATTTTGAGCTCAATGTGACGCAGCTCTCCTTGCCAGATTCGTTTGATGAGTCCCTGTGCCTTGATTTGTACAATGACCTCAAAGCCAAATCCCACCCGCCTTCTCCTAGTGGATGCAGAAGTGACACACCTGGCGGCGATCATATTGATGCTGCCGACTCTCTCCCTGACGATAATTTAGAAGTCAAAGTCAGGCAACTGATGGCAGCAAACCTTGAGTTGAAAGAAAGGTGTTGCCGCCACGATCAAGCTCAGCGATCTTCGACAAACTACGAGACCACGATAGATGACCTCAGGATTCAGCTGGCACAGCAATCTGCGTTGCATGATATCATTAGCAAACGAGAGAAGGATCTCCAGCATCAACTCCTTGAATACAAACGAAAGGTGCAAGTCCTCAATTTGGATTTGGACCACGCCCGAAACGAAGCTAACGCCTTCTTGCAAAGAGCCGAGAAGGCCGAACATGATAGCGAGACAAACGCGTCTTCATTGAGGAGTATCCAACACAAATACGAAGTAGCAATCTCACGCCATGCTACTGAACAGGAAGATGTAAAAAGAGAAATATCTCGCATCCGAGAAGAGTGTAAGAAAGAGATTGTCACGTCTCGTACACATCAAAATGAAGCATTTGCACGTGAGTCTATGCTGTTACGTGATGCCCGCGACCATGCTGTTGAAGAAGCAAAGAAGTTGCAGCAGGACCTCAGCGATCTCCGATATGAGCGAGAATCCAAAGAGGCCGAGTACCTGGACATCAATAAGGAGCTCGAGCGGCAGCTCTCGGATGTAAGAAGTGAGCTCAAAGTAAAGGTCTACGAATTCAATACCCTTCGAGCATGCCAAGATCGGGCCGTTGCAGAATCGAATCGGCTCAAGAAAGAGAGCAAGGAAACGAAGGCCGCACTTACTCAACTCCAAAATGAATTTGCCAATCTGGATCGTAAAACAGCCATTGAAAAGAGTAAATCTGAAGAGATCATACGCCAGAAGTGTGAATTGCTTGATATATACCAGCATGAAGATCTATTGGTCGAGGATGACGACGAATGCGGCGAGGCTAGTGATGCAGGCCACACACTCACAGGAAGGAAATCCTTGCTAAAGAACTCAATCGCTCTCGCAAGCAAGTGCCGTAAACTGCAGTCAGCTCTCAAGCAAACAGGTGACGAGCTTGCGATAGAGCAGGAAAAGAACCAACTCCTCACCAAACAGAAACAATCCAACCAGCGCCTATTTAACGAACTTGCAGCCCAAACCAAGAAGACCACTTCCTCATGCATGGTTTCTGCCATCAAAACAAAAGACAAGGAAATATTTGAGATGAGCTCGAAAATGAACATGCTTCAACTGGAACTAAGCAAAACTAGGCTAGAACGCGATGACTGTTCCTCAAAACTCACTGAGGTAGTAGGAAGAAGGAATCAAGCGAAGGAAATGAAAGCCCTTGTAGAGAGTATGAGAAGCTCCATCGTTGCGCCTGTCGACTGCCCGCATTGCAAAACACGGCAAGAGTCCGTGGATGTTGATGAAGAAGATATGTTGGATCACGTCGTGCATCGTGGTATCCGTAGCTGAGGCATGGCAAACCAAACCAAGGCCAGCAGATTTTTTCTAGAAAGAAGTTAACATATTAGGAGAGAGTCACTTCATTGGTCCTACTTGTTCACTTTAAATGCCTTCTTCAATAAGTCTCGTGTAGCCGACCATGATTTTGAGTAAGAATCTTCATTAAATGCAAATGCATCACTCGGATTGTAGTCCTGCGCTGGATTAGTGAAGCCATGTCGGGTTTTCTCAAACTCCATAACGCGACAGTTACACCCGATATCATTGAACATGGCTGTTGCCAAGGCAAGATCTTGTTTACCAACGAACGGATCATCTTCACCGGTACAAACAAGAACGTTTGGTTTGCTAGTGGTCACTTCATCATCACTGTTGCTGCTTTTGTTTTCACTACCACTCACATGGCTCAACCTATCCACGCCATCAAACACGCCGTGGTACGTGACCAAAATCTTTACAGATGGTACGTTCATTCTTGCTAATTCCAAGATTGGATGTCCACCCATGCAGAACCCGAGAGCAGCAATTTGTACCAGCATCAACACCAGGTTGCGCAGATAAAGTATCAATGGCCGCCTGGACCCGACACTTTAATTCATTCCTCTCTCCATTCTCATCAGGAATTAATATTGACTTTCTCACTGTATCATATCTCGATCTATCAGACCATGCCCATCCCTCTCTGTCACCTATTATGTCAGCAATTAATACAATACACCCGTTTGGGAAGAGTTCCTTATCATTTACAAGAGCGTCCGCCTTCCAACGAAGGAACATATCTTGTGGACCTGCCCCTGTGTGGAACAAAATCAAACCTGGTACCGAGGATTCATTGTCTTCTATAAGTTGTGATTTTCGGTATATGCAACCGTACAGAGACGTTTCATCTTTGTTATTACACTTGTATTCAATATGGCTGCATGTCGATGTTTGTTTTGCTGTTCTTTCGTCGGCATCAGAAGTCCAAGCTTTGAGAATCGCTTCGGCATAATCAACATCCTTTGCAAGTTGAGGACTATCTTCACTACTTGTTGATAGAACCGATGAATCCAATGAAAGAATCTCAGTTCCTGGTTCCCAAGAAGACGTTAATGATGCGGCCATCCTTCTCTGCGAGAAACAGATCTTTTGACTATTAGGTTGCCTAGAAGCAAACGCGTCTATCTGATGACTCTGCAATAATATTCGACTTATAATACTCAGGCGAAGGAAGGATTTACTCATGCTGCATCAACAAAGAGAGGAGCGGGGCAATGATCCACAATACAATAGCTAGGCGTCGTATTAGCGAATGTTGTGTTTTTTTTTGCTTCACCATTTCCAGTCTCAATCTCTTTTCTTGATCAACGTTTGGCATGCTTGTGCTTTTTGCTCAAGCATAGCATGCAATGCATCTTCATCCTCCATCAATCCACCCCACATTATATCCATCCATTTTATAGTCCTCCAACAACCTCAACAGCCAATCATAGCAGCCACCATGACAGCCGAGGAAGAAGCAAAGCAACTTGATTCAGTGACGGATCGAGTCCAAGAGACAGAATTGGACGAGTCTCGGTCTAATCAAGCGCTCAGTGCACTGAACAGCGCCAAATCAGGCTCGGCCGCTGCTGCTAGCATTTCAGTGAAGAAGGAAGATGTCGACGTGATAGTTGCAGAGCTCGAAGTAACGGAGGATGAAGCTGCTGCTGCTTTAAGAGATGTAGCAGCCGAGGGAGGAAACCTAGCTGACGCATTAAGAAGGCTGGTTACTTCGTGATTGGTAACCTCGGAGGTATGATTTATTTGTATGTAATTGAAAAAGAGAAGAAGAAGAGAAGGCATGTGATCACATAATATCAACTCCAACGAAAATAAATGCAATGATGACGTATCATATCATCTGATCTATTGCAGTCTACATGTGGAAAGAACAAGTGCTTTACTGCAAACGTTATATGATGTATCACATCTGATCTTATTGCAATCTACCATAAATGGGGAAGAAACAGTGCGTTACTGCAGACGTTACAAATGCGATTTCACTACTTTTCCTCATCATTATTGTTTGATGAAAAGCTGAAGGGATAGCGCGCATAAACATCGTGCCCTTCTGGTACATCTGAGCTCCCTACCATCAACCTTTCCACAGCAGCCCAAGCAGACATCGCGCCCTGATCGGTGCATAACCGTGGGGGTGGTACCAGCATATCCCACGGCTCGCTGCGATCTGAACACAAAGCATCCAATCTTCTGCGCAGTTCCTTATTTGCAGCTACTCCTCCAACTACAGCAAGATGTTTTATTCCGTCCTCTTTTTGCACTTGTTCCATAGCTCGACCTAACCGGATCTCAACATGTCGAAATGCCACATGCTGGAACGATGCAGCAATGTTGGCTTTATCCTCATGAGGCAATTCGTCCACCTTTTCAACGCCGCGTTCTACACAAATCTTCTCTGCTGCCAATCGTACTGCTGTTTTGAGACCTGCATAGGAGAAATCACAATCTTTTCGTCTTTGCAATGGTATTGGCAGTTTCACTGATTTGGGATCTCCTTCCTTGGCCAGTGCCTCGACTGCAGGACCGCCACCTCCTCCGACTGGCAATCCCAAGAGACGAGCTGTCTTGTCGAATGCTTCGCCCAGTGAGTCATCAAGGGTACCACCAATGATGTAATATTTTCCAATTCCAAGACATTTGAGTATTTGACAATGACCTCCAGAGACGAGCAAAGCAAGGAAAGGGAACTCCATTGCACGAGCCGAGACATCAAGCACTTTATCTTCTGTTGCTGTATCATCCTTCTTAATATACCTCTCAGCTGGTATTCTTGCCATCAAGATGTGAGCTTCTAGATGATGTACTCCAACGAAGGGTTTGTTATGTTCAATTGCTAGGTCTCTTGCCCTGTGGCAACCCACTCGTAAACAAATTTCTAGGCCTGGACCCACTGTAACTCCAATCGCATCGACGTCACCAATTTCCATGTCAGCCTTTTGTAGTGCCTCGTTGATGACCTTATCAATGTTTTCCTCGTGAGCTGTTTTGGCCAAGCCTGGAACGACCCCACCCCATTCTTCATGAATTGCATGTTGAGATGCCAACGATTCACCTAGTATTGTCCCATCACTTCGGATGATGGCAGCCCCAGTATCATCACAACTGCTCTCAATTCCCAAAACACAAAACGGCTTGTCTCGATTGGGTAAGCCACTCTTGGCCTCAAAAGAGATTCCATTCTCTCCTCCAGGACTATACGTGTTTTCAAACTGTCCCCTATCAACTGCCTTTGCCATACCAATGAAATTGCGTCGTTTTTCTCGACCTGATTGGAGTGATGACTTATTTTTCTTATTCTGCTTCGTCGTGTTAGCGGTTGTTGCATTACTTTCATCTACATTGGTATTGCTTGCAAAAAGATGACGTGTAGTAGATGCAAGTCTCTTGTACGTATTGTATCGACTACTTAGTGTAGGAGCAACGAATGCAGAAGCTATTCTTGATGATGATGCTCTGTGCAAGGTAGATACCAAAAGGCCATATATAGTCATTTTATACAGCATCATGTCTATTACGGAATGTTTGGAGCGATGTCACGAAGTTAATACTTGTAGTGCTGATAGTTTTCATGTTCATGCCATGGTTCATGATTCATGATGGCCATCACTCCGTTTTGATTTTTGATTTACCAGTTGGCTGTCTTCGTCTGACCTCCTCCTCTAGAGGCTAGAGGGACATCCAGCGGACCAACCCGGACCGACGCAGATGGCCCGTCGACAGATGCGGCAAAAACAGATGTCCGCCATCACAAAAGATCTTGCACAGCCATCACTTCGGCGAATAAGATCTGAACAAATGCACGTATTGCAGCTTTCCCAATCCATCCGAGTTCCACTGAACGCATTCCGTGCTCACAAAATACTCAAAACGCCGATAACGCAAGTCAAATAATCACCAAATCAATAAAACATGAAGCTCATTATCACATCACTCCTCGCCGCATCCGCATCGGCCTTTGCCCCTTCCGCCATGCCTCGCCATACCACTGCTCTCTGCGAACGTGTGGATAGTTCCTCAGCCATCGAAGCGGCCCTTGCTGCATCAAAAGAGTTCGGAGCAGCATCTCCCGAAGCTCGTGTTCTCTGGGATATTGTGGAAGAGATGGATTCCGCAGATAACACGTGAGTTTTGTCTATGTTCTTTTCTGTGCATCCCGTATCATATCCAAATAATTTCTCTAACAACATGAACAATACTACCTCGTTCGGCAGTGAGGCATTCAAACCAGTCGTAGTTGACGAGGAATACGCCGACAAAGTCAAGGCTCTTGCTCAGTTGCTCACCAAGACAAAGGATGAGCTCGATATGGTCAAAAATCTTGCTGATTCGCTCAAGGGGGTCAAGATGGCAAAGCCCGTTTCCTCTGGATCTGGATCCGACGACTCTGTAATGAAGGCTGCGCTTGAAGCTGCTCGATCTGCTGAAGCGGGCTCTGTTGAGGCCAAGTTGGCATGGGAGACAGTGGAAGAAATCGCCTCAAGTAACAACCTCGAGGCTACTAGGGCTCCCTTGGATGAGGAATGCTTGATTGAGTTGATTGAAGGGTGCGAGGCGCTTGAGAAGTTCAAGGATGCCTTGGAGGCTAACTAGGTCGGGATTGAATACCTTGATCGTTTTTCAGAACAATTGGCTAGCAGTGAGGGCAGATTTTAGGACAGGAGCTATCGCTTGAGCTAAAAAATTCATCTATATACATCCATCGGATAATTGTAAGATTAAACCAGTGTGACCCCATACAATTGAGTTACTTTAAAGTACATTGTCTTAGTCCATACTCTCGGAGAACACCGGGTTGAAATCCAAGTTCATATACCACCATCGCCAGCAAGAGCAGAATGGATCATAATAGACCTGAATGCCACCGTACAGTGACTCTGAACCAAGGTGCACATCGATCCACCGCTGGGCTTTTTGCAGTTCTGCCTCTTGCTCTGCTTTCAGACGGCTGCGTATGGCATGGAGGCCGCCCTGAACACGTGGCCTTGACCTCTTCAGTGGGATGAGAAATCCTGGAATATTCTTATTTGCTCCTAGCAGCTTGCTTGACGGCCGAAGCAACCCACAAGTAGGACTTGATTGGGTATATCGCTCTTTGTATAACGCATCTGTATATTGCCAATGTATAGATTGTGCGTTCACAACCACCGTCATGCCCAGTGCCAGCTTTCTTGCTGATCTGGAATGTCCCATTGATTCAAAGAAGACAGTAGCATCTCTACCAGCCTGGAGCAACAGAGTTTCAGTACTACCTGGATGATCCTCAACAAAGTTGGAAATATCAACAACGTGGCCATGAAGTCCGATGAGGCACTTCTCAGTGGTGTTGCAACCGGCAATTGTATAATTGATCCATACTTCAGAAAAAAGGAAATAAAACTCCTTCATTGATGCGGGGGTGCTGATGATGCCAGTAAACGGGGTGTTGAATGGTTCTATTTCATCCCACATTTCAGCTGTATGCATAACAATCGACATCACATGACCTACTACCTTCCTGTGATGTAAACTGCCATGTTCCTGTATTGTCTCATTATCGTAGCATGCCATGGAACGCAATAAAGCCTCACGTCCAATGTTCCAATCTGATAAAATCCAAGCAAAGTCGCGACGGAAGAGTGCTTTCCAAATTAGCAGTGCTGTATCACGACATGTGCTTGGCCCGTCAACAATTTCGCATCCATCATCCAACATTTTCCTCCCTGATTTACTCGTGCAAGCAAATGATAGCAAATCATTTGGAGGTAGGTAAGAACATATCAATATCTGCGCATCACAAGGCAATAATGTAACGTCAATACTCCCTCGATTCGCCATGGCAATCATTTCCATTAGTAACGTTCGAGAATTCTCATCTGATAGATTTTGCAGCAAATTTCCCGTTGACTTTGATCTCGTAGGAGAAGGATATGTATTGTTTGAATCTGTTGTTTGATTGCTGGGGGGAGTATCACCCAGTTTGGCAGAGATTGATGAAAAGTATTCCGTGGCTGCATTCCAGGCCACGTTGTATACATACTGATTCTCTTTCTCGTCTACTTCCTTAATTGGTTGCATTTTACTCTCATCGGCACCATCTTGAACGTGTTCAACAAGTACCTTATCATCACTAACCTCTTTACGAAAGCTTGCAATTAGGGAGCGCATGCTTTCGAAAATTACCAAAGCGTAAACATATGTTCGTGCCACAAGATGATCAAAGACGGCAATAAATACGGCTAAGAATGGCCCACCTGAGAGAAAGAGACCAGCTGACTCGAGAAGTTCTTCGGTAGGATCATCGTATTGATCCTTTACAACTTCTTCTACTTCTGAACTGGTTCGTGGTGATGTCAGACTTGGTAATGACGAAGACGATTTGCGTCTTCTAATAGATTTTTGTTTGCTCAGTTCATCATGTGTTGTTTCAAGCTTGGAGCATTCTAGCGGTATTGAATCTTCTTCCGCATTAGAAGGATTTCTATCATTATTGTTATCATCACAACAGTTTCCTCGTCATGAAATTCGCGATTGCAACTCATCTCGCGTCTAAATATTGTGAGCAGTCCCAACACGATGCCAACTACGACACGTAGGATGTCCTCCATCTCATAGCCGATTACTATCATGGCTAAAGTTGACAGTGTAGGTTAGTGTAGACAAATTAGTGGTAATGTAAACCATTATGCTCAATGCGAGGAGGTTAAAAAGCGGCAGCTGCTCATGTGTCATACAATATGTCAGAGCAAGAAATTTGCTCAGCACAGCAAAAGAGCCCGTTGTGGTCGCTTAATGTCGCCAAACGCACAGAAGAACCATGACGTGGTCTAGCAACTGGCAACATCGTTCCACATCCTGCTGTTGGGCTCTTGTTCGTCCACGATAACCAACTCATCAATCCTACCATAATTCACTTGTTGATTGCCTGATTCTACACAGTCATAGACGAGTCCTTTATCATTACAATTCTTAGTAACATTATCGGATTGAACAAAAAATAATACCATGGATATCTCTATGCAAATGATCAAGGATATTCCTTCATTGGTGAAGCACCATTGGAAGGCTGGGACAATTAATTGGCCAATGTCGATTTATATCACTTTGATCCATGTGATTGGATTTGTGGGTGTTGCTAAAGTTATGCAGTGCAAAATTGAGACTTTGATGTGGGCATTTGTACTTTGGCCTATCAGGTGAGATTATTCGTTCAGTCTTCTTAGGCATCGACCTATTTATTTATTTCCACTTGTTGTGTTGATATATTATTTATTCATTCCATGACACTCATAACTCACACGACAATTGTTAATTAACTCCAAATAAAAACAGTGGATTTGGTATAACAGTCGGAGTGCATCGTCTTTGGTCGCATCGCTCCTACTCAGCCTCCTTCCCCGTTCGCTTCCTTCTTATGCTTTGCAACTCCATTGCCAATCAGGGCAGCATTTACCACTGGGCGCGTGATCACCGTGTCCACCACAAATACTCGGAAACTGATGCTGATCCTCACAACGCCATGAGGGGATTCTTCTTTGCTCACATGGGATGGCTTTATGTCAAGAAGCACCCCGAGGTTGTCAGAGCTGGTAAGGAACTCGACTACAGTGACCTACACGAAGATCCAGTGGTCATGTTCCAAAAGAAGTTGGACCCTTGGTTTGCTCTTTACATGTGCTTTGTCTTCCCAGCACAAATTGCTGTCAAGTACTGGGGCGAGAGCTTCTGGCCTGCCTTCTTCGTTGCTGGTGGGTTGAGGTACATGGCAGTATTGCATTTCACATGGCTTGTTAACAGTGCCGCACACTTGTTCGGTGACCATCCATATGATGTTGTATCCTACCCCTCAGAGAACCCCTACGTATCATTCTTTGCCGTCGGTGAGGGATGGCACAACTGGCACCACAAGTACCCCTTTGACTATGCTGCCTCAGAATTTGGAATTTCTAGTCAGTTCAACCCCAGCAAGCTCGTTATTGACATGTTTGCTGCTGTTGGATTGGTTTGGGGTAGAAAGAGGGGAACTGCTGCTTGGGATATGGGCCGTGCCAGGAGAGACAGAGACAGGGAGGCTGGTGTGCCTTTGCCCAAGCCTGCTCCTAGGCCTTGGGAGGTGAACAAGCAAGATTAATTAAATAGCTGTCCTGCTTTTGAGAGATCTTTTGAACGCTACAATGATGATTCTCACCTGTGAAATTGGATTTTAATATGTTACTAAGAATAAATAATGTTTTTCTAACCTTATCATTGACTCTGTCAATACTTATCGTAGAGAAGTTGTGACTATTGCCTAGCTTGATCACTGTGCTATGTCCGAGGAGCAGCCTGTACAGCGATTGCAATCCCATCTCTGCCCATGCCTCCACTTGTGAAACAACAGTATTCCATCTCATACCTGCGAAGCAACTGCAGCGAAGCAAACCTGAGCAGCAACAAGTATGGTCCGAGTCAGAGAGCATTCTATACTAGCGAGCAAGAGGCATGGTGCACAGACGAGAGGAGTGGACAGGACACAATTATGGCGCGCTCCATCATTTTTCTACACACATCACAACAGTTTGACAAACAATGATAGTATTGTAGTGTCGTAGACAAAGAAATGAGGAAAGTAAGATCAACTGTTGCAGCCTATGCCCTTGCAGTCGTTACTCGCCATCCGCATGCTGCCGCATTCATATCATCATCTCCTAGAGATTTTTCCACAAGAGTATCACTAAACATGGGTAAATCAAACCCACTCGTTGAAAACAACCTCCCAGAACCACTTCTGCTTGGAAGTGGGTCGTTCACGCGCAAACTGATCCTTTCAGAAATGAATATTCCATATCACAAGATTGTTAGAGAGATTGATGAGAGAGGATTAGGAGATAGGTCGAAGGATAAACCAAGGGATTTGGTTCTGATGTTGGCCAAGGCAAAGATGGATCATTTGATAAATGAAATACAGGCCGGTAATTGCAACGACGACTTGCCAAGCGGCTTCACTAGCGCCAATGAGTGTGTAGTCTTGACCGGCGATCAGGTTGTGACACATGCTGGTAACATTCTTGAAAAGCCCGACTCTGTTGAGCAAGCAAAGCAGTTTGTAACAGGATATGCAAGTTCTCCTTGCAGCACAGTTGGAAGTTGTGTCTTGACTCATTTGCCATCTGGAATACAAGTTAGTGGTGTTGATACGGCAACTATTCACTTCAAACCTACCATTACTGGTGATATTATTGACAACCTATTGAAAGAAGATGCACCTGTTCTATCATGTGCAGGTGGCCTCATGATAGAACATCCTTTGACAAGAGAACATATCGATCGGATTGAGGGTACCGAAGATAGTGTTATGGGCTTGAGTAAAGATTTGGTGATAAGGTTGCTTGGCGAGTTGAGACAAAAGTTGTTAGAAAATGCAAAGTAACTGAGCGCAAAATGCTTGTATAGTAGGATTAGCAGTCTATTCAATTTAACGTTCTTCTAAGCATCCTCACACCCTCTTGTCGTTTGACAAACTCAAGAATATCTCCAGTAGGGACAATAATTTCATACCCCATATTTGAGTACAGATCCAATGCAACTGTGTTTGTACTAGCGACACCCAGATACATTTCCTGACAGTTCATTTCTTTTGCAAGACGTTCGCCTTCATCCACTAGTGCATGATGCAATTCCTTTTCTTCTGTAGTTTGGATCTACTGTTAGATCAGAAAAGTACGGATGTGGCCGATTAACGATTGACGCAAATGGCGAAAACGGATTCTCCTTTTTCTTCGCTGGTATTCTGGCGTCGATATCACAAAAGGCAACCACTTTCTTATCTTTCTTTGCTTCACAAACCAAATACAAATGTCTATTCTCATCACCTGGATAAGGAAAATTGTTCTGGAGCCGGTCCAACTCTAGCAATACTCGAATGGGTCTAAGGATCGGATTGGAATCTAATTCTGGATGAAACCCCGCTGTAACAAGTGACGCTATCAGTTGTAGTTCTGAATAAAGTGCTTCTCGTATTGTGTATTCATTTTGAAATTGTGATGTTGAAGTTGTGTCTATGTCATGCGTTTCTTTGTCAATAGCCGATGCAGTTGCTGATGCTGCGGGCATCGATTTCAAACAGCTTGCCCTAACATCATGTGCTGGCCTTCTTTGATGCAGGTTTCCAATAACCGTCAACGATCTAGCGTAGAGGAAGAAAAATGAAGCTGACAGCAGTGCCACTCTGATCAACTTTCCCATCTTCATTATGTCACTCATAAGAAAGAAGACAACTATAGTTCGTGACAAGCCCTGTACACCAACTATTGGCTCTACGCTCTCTACTGCGGTTGCTACTTAGCAGTGCTAGCTGATAGGCTGATGATATCGTAGCGACAAGTGCGCGATAAAAAATGGAAAAAGGAATGACAGACGAGTAGAGTGGAGGTGATTCCCGCCAAGAACAACGGTCCCTTTTTCTGTCCCAACTTTTCTTTGCTTTCCGCCACTTTCCAGACCACCAGCTCACATACCAGCATTGCAAGGAAGGATCAACAGTAAACACAGTAGTAGGTGCTGCGCGGCCACAAGCTAAACGCCACGGAAGGATCGACAACTAACTAACCTTAATACTCTATTGTGCTGGAGAATAACAACAACCATGTGCAAAAACAACGTTCCAGCCGCAGATGCCAAGCTCAAGGGAGCAGCAGCCGCATCGACGGTACTCAAAACAATTTCCAAATCAGAATTGGCCAGTCACAACACACCTCGCTCGGCTTGGTGCGCTGTTCACTCCACAGATGCCTCTGGGAAGTACACAGGCGGGCATGTCGTCCTTGACATTACCTCCTTCGCCTCAAAGCATCCAGGAGGAGATCTCATTCTCTTGGCTGCAGGGAAGGATGCAAGTGTGCTTTTTGAAACGTACCATCCACGCGGTGTCCCACACAGTCTCGTGAAGAAGTTGCAAATTGGTGTAATGGAGAAGGGAGCTTACGAGAACAGCTTTTACTCTTGGGATAGTGATTTCTACAAGGTTCTCAAGCAGCGAGTATGCGAGCGCATCGAGGAGAAGGGATTGCAACGCAGAGGATCAGGAGAGATCTTGATCAAGGCTCTGTTTTTACTCGCTGGATTCTGGTATTCCTTGTACCACATGTACACTCAAACGAACTTTACAAATGCTGCCATTGCATCTATCTCGATGGGAATCTTTGCTGCCATGATTGGTGTTAACATTCAACACGATGGAAACCACGGAGCTTTTGCGAAATCGAAATTCATCAATAAATTCGCCGGCTGGACGTTTGATATGATCGGAGGAAGTGCTTTCACTTGGGAGTTACAACATATGCTTGGTCATCACCCTTATACAAATGTCCTTGATGAAGTGGAGCACAAGAGGAAGGAAGATGAAGGTGTAGATTGCAAGCTTGAAGAGAAAGATCAGGAATCAGACCCAGATGTGTTTTCATCTTTTCCATTGATGAGGATGCACCCTCTTCACGAGGTATCATGGTTTCACAGATATCAGCACATCTATGCACCCTTCCTCTTTGCTCTGATGACACTTGCCAAAGTGTTTCAGCAGGACTTTGAGATTGTTTTGACTGGAAAATTGTACCACATTGATGCGGCAGTTCGTTACGGAAGTATCTGGAATGTTATGAGATTCTGGAGTATGAAGATTATTACAATGTTTTACATGTTGGGACTACCAATTTACTTCCATGGTGCAGCAAAAGGTGTTGGTTTGTTCGTTATTGGACATTTGGCAGCAGGAGAACTATTGGCGACAATGTTCATCGTCAACCATGTCATCGAGGGAGTCAGCTATGGGCACAAGGGCGTGACAAATGATGAAGGCGTCAAAGTTGCAAAGCCAGCAACAATTATGGGAGACACACCTATGGAAAGGACACGAGAGCAATTAATGAATGGCAAAGCTGACAAATCGACCGTCCCGTCAGTTCCATTTGATGATTGGGCAGCAGTTCAATGCCAAACATCTGTGAATTGGTCTAGTGGTAGCTGGTTCTGGAATCATTTCTCTGGTGGTCTATCCCATCAAATTGAGCATCATTTGTTCCCATCCATTTGTCATACAAACTACTGCTACATCCAAGAAGTTGTTCAGAAGACGTGCGAGGAGTATGGCGTGCCATATCAGACTGAGTCTAGCTTGTACGTTGCGTACGGAAAAATGTTGAATCATTTGAAGTTTTTGGGAAGAACAAAGCAGCTCTAAATAAATACACGTAGAAATCTTTAGGACGTTGTACATTTGACTTAGCCTTGACAAGTTCTACTCTATATGTGATAAGTCGTCATCTCTACGTTTCCCTTTCTTCCTCCATCAAATATTCTCTTGTCCTCACTCCATGCTTAGGATGATACATCAACCAACCTGGCGGATAATCTTCTTCGTTATCGAACGCAGGGGGTAAGTCGTTAATGTCATAACGAACCTCTCTGATGACAGAGTTTGAATTTACACCAGCTTTTGTTGTTGGAATTGCATCATGTCCATTCGCAGCGTTTGCTTCATCTTGATCATGAGCATCAGTATTTGTTTTGTCTTCTAATTCAGGAACAGCATCAGAAACAAATTCATCGCCAATAATTATCACGTCTGCTCCAAACAGCGTTCGAAGAATAGGCAATGAACGCAAAAAGTATTGCAGCTGCTGTAAAAAGTCACCAAGTATATCCCACATTGATATGAGTAACTCGTAGAGAATCTGAGGCGACTCTAATGGATTGGTAATCAACCTTTTGGACTGTTGAAGAATGTCCCCGCTCATCAAATTCTTCAAGATAATTGATGCAATAAGAGGTATTTGTCGAATGTATCGCGGTAGAAACAGTCTATCATTGCTCAATGCCTCTTGTCTCGTACGTCGAATGTCTTGCATTATCTTGTCGCGTAGTGATAACAACCGAATGGCCAAAAATAATAATAGTCCGAGAATTGCTGTGTCGTATTTGATCCAGGTATCCCCTCTCCACCCTTGCCGCGAGGTTATTGGTATAAAGTCGTTATCAATGTTGTAATCATCGTGAAGAATACTGTTAGTTTGTCGCCGCCTTCTCCTTCTCTCTACCGACGGCATACTTGCAAGCGCTTCCGATGGCTGCCGCATTGTTGGAGGATATGAATTTGTTGATGTTGTTGTTGTTGGTATTGCTGCATCTTCACATGAGGAACCATCTTCGCCGCTGCCACAAACGGCGAATTCAGAATCGTTCTCGCCAATGTGTTTCACTAAAATCTCTGATGGCTCGTACACGTCATCGTCGATATTCTTTATGCTGCCAGCATCGCTGCTGCTACTGCTGCTTGATTCTGTCATGATTAAACCGGGTGAATGCTAGCTAGCTCTCTACCCACAAGTGACGCATTATCGCCATTGCCTTTGTACTATAAATACGTGCACTGCCTTTTGCATGAGGCCCTCTAGGGCCGAATGCAGAAAGGGCAGCGCGCGTATTTTTTGTATGCAATCCTGTGTAGAAACTCGCGTAAAATCGCTACTGCATACACCGCTACATGTGTAGGAATTCAATATGATGGACCTCCATGTATTCTCGCGTGTACCGGATGAAAAACTTCAGAAATGTTGATTTAGACAGGTACACACGTGGCATCAGCCATCAAACCAATGTAGGAATTATTTTCAATTTTCTCAATTTTACGGTACTGGACTTTACAAATTCTATTTAAGGTTGGAAAGCAAAAAAGTGTCAACCGTTACGACAGTCAGGACAAAACGTCAAAACCGTTTTCGGGATCAGCCCAAGCCGTGCACCTCATTATAAGAGAAGTCGTGTAGTTGTTGGTATTGTACGACTTTGCGCAACTCCGAAGGTGTGAGCATCGAGGAAGCTACATCATCGTTGCGTCATGGGATCTGTTGCTGCATCTCGCACATCATTGAGACTGATAAAGTCTCCGAGGGGAATAAGTTGGTGGCATGTGGATTGAAGCCCAAGCGTGGGAGGAAGAAGCAGGGGTAGAATTGTCAGGGTTGTTTCATGTTGCATGTACTTGCTCAGGTCGAATAGAAAAAATGTGTTCAAACTCCCACGAGATAAAGTAAATCTTTGTACCGTAAAATTGAACTGTCTTTCAAAAAATTGTCTCAACGAGAGTTGTAAATACCGGTTCATGAGGCCTTAAAAACGGGATTACCTTTTAGTACCGTTACATAGATAACACCACTCATTTTTACTCTTTTTCAATGAAACGAGAATACAAGAGTTTTGCACGGGGTTGCATACAATTATAGTGTGCTAGCTGTTTGAGGTGGAAAGTGTAACTCGTAACACGTTTTTTGTAACATTGAAAACTTGCCTCCGACCTCGCTCATTTGTCGGTGCTCTTCGATCTGCTTCCAAAAAGATCTCAAAATGACGCCGTCATAAAAAAGAACCGCAAACCAGCAAGCAGTGTACATATCTAATATTTGTCCTAAACACATCGCACCATGTCTCTATCAATTACCGTCCCACCCAGCTACGGCTGGATCGTCCTAGGAGCAGGAATTTTCCCTGTAATCACATCCATGTACCTCGGAGGTGCGGTCATGAAGGCACGCAAAGAGTACGGTGTGGAGTACCCCAATCTCTATGCAACACCCAAATTTCACGAAAAGGCGGATGAATTCAACAGAGTCCAACGTGGGCATCAAAACTTCATTGAGAACATCGGTGGATATTCCATTATGACATTCGTAGGTGGACTAAAGCATCCGATTACTTGTGCTGTGGGAAGTGTTCTTTACTGCGTCGGTTCGATTTTGTATATGAAGGGTTATGCCGACAACTCGCTTGATGTGAAAGATGCGCGTTACAAGAAGGGTGCGGCGGTCAAATGGATTGGTTTCTTCGCTTCGTTTGTGTCGACGATAAAGTTTGCATATGATTTGATCCAGGCATAAGTAGGGTTTGTCTATACAACCCTTCGTGAAAGTATAATAGATATACTGTTTAGGATAGGTACATCTTCATCTAGTAGTTTAGTCGATCAGCGATTGCTGCGCTCGGCTACTTACACCCGATCTCGAGAGAGTCAGACTTGGTTTTGGATCTTCTGAAAGATCAGCAAAACAATAGCACGTTGATAGGTGATGAGTAGAATTTAGTAAAAGAAACATACAGCAATTTTGAAAATATCTGAGTCCACAAATGATGTCTAAGTTCTTTCAATAATTTAGTTACAGTAACTTCCATCACAACATGTACAATCAATGTTGTCACACGAAGCTGTAATGCTTGTCAGAACTCCTTCTTGTCTGAGCGTACATATTTCTTGAGGCATAACGCCCTTGAGATTATTATTTTGAATGACAAGCTCCTTCAAATTGGTCAGCGACCCAAACTCGCTAGGAATAAACCCATCAAATTCGTTGTATGCCAATCCCAGTGTTGTCAGGCTCGTTGCATTGCCTAGCTCTTTCGGCAACGCCCCGTCCAAGTTGTTAAAACTGACATCCAAAAACTTTAACTTCTCCAAGTTACCAAAACTAGCAGGCAAGGGGCCTTTGAAGCCACAAGTGCTCAAATTAAGAAAGACCAAGGAGGTCAGCTGCCCGAGGACTGCTGGAATGATCCCACCCAGGTCATGGTTCGCTTCTACCGACAAGTCTTGAAGCAGTTTGCAAAACTGAATTTCTTCTGGAATGCCTCCAGAGAACTGGTTGTTGCCTAGTAAGATGGTGGTGAGATTTGTCATATTGCCAATCAGGGGTGAGAGAGTGCCATTGAAATCGTTAAATGCAACGTCGATTGTTTCCAGACTCTCGAAATCATTGATGACCTGGAACAAGTCGCCAGTAAACTCATTGGTGTGTAGGTCAAGTGTCTTCAGATGCTTCAGATTCTCAAATGATGCTGGAAGAGGACCCTTGAAGTTGTTCATAGACAACGACAAGTGCTCAAGGTGTTTGAATTCTCCAATGTCATCCACATTCGATAGTTGATTCTGACTCAAAAAGAGAGTTTTGAGCTTGTGCAGCTCATAGATGTGCGACGGTAATGATCCAACTAATTTGCTGTTTTCGAGGTCTAAATACTCTACGAACGACAACAACGACAGTTCTTCATGGATCTGTCCACCAAGTCGTTGCCTCAATGTAAGCCCAGTCACAATACGCTCCGGAGTATCATCAGTCCAAGCAATGTCATCTTGTCCGTATTCGTACATCAAATCCATTTTATCTTCGCACTGAACCTCATCCCATTCACACTCATGAACAGCGCTTCCCCATTGCCGACTATCAACTGATGCATCCTTCGTCGATGGAAAGTGTATCACCATTAGAAGGTATCTTTGCTGGAGGTGGTCAGCAGCGGGATCAAGCTCCATTTCGTCATCGTAGACAAGCCACTGCAGTGCTCTGTATTGTGGTGTACTGGGCTCCATTAATGTTTCATTCCCCCCTGGTGTAACAAGAACGAGTCGAGCAGCGATGGCAGCTTCCCTTTCTGGATTCTTACGAGAGGTTGGCTCTTCTGGAGCACCACTATTGACTGCATCATTTTTGTCTCCGTCTTGTATCAATGCTAGAGGTACAACAACTGCTACTGCAACAACCATAGCCAAGACAACTGCAATACTGATGACGCGACACTTTTGCTTGTACCACGGCACATTCGCTGCTGATAACTCTGGCGGTGGCGATGGTGTCGGAGTATTTCCATCTTCCACCCTGTCATCCTCAGCAGCATCCTCAGCAGCTAGTTTCGCCGCAAGTGCAGATTCATAGTAAGATGATTGATCATCTTTACTACCTGTAGACGACTTCTCCGTTGGCCGCCCTGACGGCTCGTGCAGTGAACAATCCTCTTCGGGCATAATCATGGTGAACACCTTTGTAATGACCGCACCAAAAATTATGATGCAAAAGACATCGTCGTAGTCGTAAAAGATCCGCTTTGTGTGCTTGCGTGCTTCCTTTTGGAGTTGGGCCTGTGCCTGTCACATAAGTACATAAATACCGTACCAGTATCATAGGATAGTTAACCCTTCGTAAGTACGTTTACCAACCACATCTTTGTGCTTAGCGTTTGCTACAATAGGGTGTCCCCAACAAAAGCCAATAATGTGATTTTTATGCGGAAATCTGTGATTTCCCAATTTTGAGACTTCCTTTTCCACGGTGAGACTCAAATCTGTGAATCACAGATCTGTGAAAACTTTCATAAGATTCGAAAAGTTTTCACAGATGCGGTTTTCCACAGATTGATTTTGTTCTGTCTAGTTCCTACCCATGTAGAAAATAATTTAGGGTTGAGGGGGGCTGCGCCCGCCTCATTGACCCCACAATCCAGGACCCGCTTTGTTCTTCTTTCACGAGTGAATCGTGCACGGCACACAGCACAAAAAAAAACACACAAAGACGCCAAGGCTGGACCACATACCATACTCTCTTCGTTGGGGAGAGAGTTGCCGCAGATAGAGGTGACAATTCATTATCAACCCGGTAGTATCGCTGAGCATGTCCTGTTTGGAGCCTTCAGGGGTGCTGATCCTTTTCCTCCTGGGAGCCTCAGCAGCCGGCGGGGCCGATTGGCTAATATCGGTATCACCCATGCGTTGACCCATCGCCAACTCCGCACTTGAGGCGGAATGATCCGCCACGTCATTAATTTCAACCTCGGACAGTAGTGGGTTTTGTGACTGGGCGGTTTGTGTCTGATGTGTCCTTCGCCAAACCGGTGCGGGCCGGGTCCGCAGAGGGGCAGCTTGCCCCCGCAGACGAGGGAGAAAAATCACCAGAATCCACATGTTGTGGGGACACCAAAAACAAGATCTGTGAAATCTAGGAAAGTGGCCAAATATATTCAAAGAATCAACACATTTCTCGCATAAAAAATCACATTATTTGGGCTTGTGGGGACACGCTCATCATCTCTCATCTCACTCAGCAAATGAAACCATCGAAGCAACTACCACTATCTAGAAATTAGGCTAACACTATGAACGCACCAAGCTGGATGGCGCTGCTGCTGCTGGTTGTGGCGACGTTGCTTTCAAATGGAATGGCATTTGTTGGCAGCCCAAACAATCTGATCCCGTACAAGCAATCACCATTATTATCCGCACATCAGGATGAATCATCAAGCGACGGGCAAGTAGACAGAAGATCATTCTTATCAGTTCCATTATCATCTGTGATCTTAGCTGGAATTCCTTCAGGTGCAAATGCAGCCAAAGGAGCAGCTGAATATGACCTTGAGTATTACATGCGAGATCTCTTTATGGGTAACAAGAAAGAGGGGAATCTACCAGTATCTAATGCACCTCCTGCAGCTCCACCGCGGACGCTGAGGGAACCATTGTTGCCGCTACTTCTTGACGATGAACTGCAATCTAGTATACCAATTCAAGAGTTGGCTCGAGTAACTGCAATCCCCATTGGTGCACTTGCAGAACAGGTAATTGCATTCCGATCAAAAGTTGCACCAGCCTTCCAAGCAAGTCATCCTTGGCAAAAAGAATCAGTGACCGATGAATACTATTTTGATTTAACATGCTATGCACTCTGGAAAGTTGCTTCTGCAACAATACAAGACTATGCTGTAAGAGACAAGTTTGTACGAAGCATTGGATCTAGATTGTTGAATGAAATGGTGCAACGACAGTTTCTTTCCAAGCAATCCATTACTCTACTCAACAAAAACGACAATAAGTTGACTGACTTGATCCCCTGTGTTATTGAAGTTTTGGATATATTTCAATCTACATCTTACTGTTCATCATATCGTCTAGGTGATAAGAATGATGAGGAACGATCGGGACTCAAGGTGTTTGATGAACTTGATGATGAAGAGATATCTTCGCCTAATGGTGCAGGATCAGTGAATTGTCTCGTGAGCATATTCGATCCTGCATCCTTGGGAGGATCGCTACAAATAACAGGAGAAGGTTCACGTTTCAGTCCTGATTTTGTCGGGCCAACATTGGCAGCACTGTTTGAAAGAGTCGGCGCTAAGGTGGACTTTGAAAGCTACTTTGTTGATCCAGTATACAGGCCTAACCCCAAAGATTTCTTTCCCAACGAACGCTTCTATCAATTTACAATCGCAAGAAAGAGTTGACATACAGCTCTATCATACTACTGATCAGCATTCGTAACCCTATAAATTGCTAGAATGAGTGATGAAAGTAAATCGTTTACTATAAATATGGTTACCATTTGTTGTATTTTGAGTGATCAATTCATCCCTTTTTCAATAGAAACACGATGTGTAACAATCTTTTCCCAAATGCTGCAACGCCCCGCTGTCGTAAGCGATGTCCCAATGATTGCAACTTCGTGAGCATCACGAAGGCGGATCAATTGACGAAAGAACTCGTTTCTGTCAGAGAGACCACTATAACTGCCCTTCGCGGCAGGTAGACTTTCTTGGAATTGTGTAGATGAATCTAATGTTGACATGGAATCAACCATGATCAATGTAGGTGCCTGTTTCTGATTGTTATCCTTCTTTTCGTGGTCCAACCTTTGACGTAAGCCCTCCAACGTTGCTACAAGACTTAGGTAAGTGAAATCACGAGGTTGTACAATGTTGATTCGACCCAGACAAGACATAATCGTACGTTCAATCATTTTCTTTTCTCTCGCAGAGAGCTCATCATAGAGTTGTGCTTCTGAATCTTCTTCCATGTTTGTTGTTCCTGTTACATCGCCCTGAGCGTTGTTGTTTGCTTTCAACTCTCGGATCCATTTCCTAGAAACATCTGTTTCATGGAAACGACGGAGTACAGCTTCACGAACTGCTAGCATAAGCTTGATAGGATTGACACAATGGTCAATATCCAAGATGACGACTCGAGGTTCATTCACAGACTGAGATGTTTGCATATCATTTCCGTGTCTTCGTTGACGCTTGGATGGTCTTTGATTTAGGTCGCCTACCTCACCAGTAGCCGTACTCTTAGTAGCCTCACATTCCAGTAGATCATGAAAGAATGAATTTGTTGTACTAGCGACATATCTTGCTGCAATTGCCACTAGCGTAGTTGTCTTGCCAGATCGTCTATTCCCAGTCATTTCACAGACCAAAGAACACGATGACGTCCCTTGTCTTCTAATTTCCCTGGCAAGTGCTGAATCAATGATTGATATGCCCGTCCCACGTGGTAGAAATGAATCTATGACGAGTTTATCATTCTCAATAGTTCGAGTGTTGTCGTCATCATTATTTTGTTGCTGCTGATGTTGCATAGATTGCTGCCTACGCAGTTTATTGAATACACGATACAACCTGTTACACTCTCGTTCTCGAGGTGATCGAGTGCTGCCGTGACCAATTGCAGTATCAGACTGCGATATTGATAGACAAGCGCGGGCAGCTGCAATGGGATATTGTCTTTGCCACTTTATTATTGGTTTGAATGCTGCATTGTTGCTTGGTGTTGTCATTTCACCGTCATAGCCCTCTTCAATGCTCTCATCGCTGCTGCTACAACTGCTAACACCAGCAAGTCGACGAGCCTTCCTCCGAGCACTGCGTCTAAACCAATCCGATGCCGTTTCGTGGTACGGTTGGTCGAAATCTGAAAAGTCGTCAGATTGAACTTCATCGTCGTTATAGTTGTCGTGTATCATCTCTAGTTGTACCTTCTTTCTTCAGACTTCTCCTCGATGTGCTAGACGCAGTCCGCTGCGGAATAATAGAGCCAAAGCAGCAGATAACAGATACTCCTAGAGCAGATAATAGCAATGCAGCAACTCAGGCACATCGACATGAGAGGGTGGCATTTTCTACGTAGGAATAGTACAAGCAACTTTGAGTTCGTTGCACAGAGATCATAAGCTATCATAAGCGACGCCACTGAATAAAACGAACACAATGGTGTCAAGGGTTGTCTGCCCGCTCATCCTATTACTCACCGGTCTCCTTGCACTAGTGACATGTCCGCATTCCAAGGTGGAGGAAAGTTTCAATCTTCAAGCAACACACGATATATTCTATCATGGTGTGGGGCCTGCTTGGAGATCGGCCATTGCACAACAAAAATCAGAATCATGTAGTGAAGTTGATGATCAATCATCCGACGTTTGTAATGAACTTACTGCTAATGCTGATCTACCATATGATCATTTGCAGTTTCCAGGAGTGGTAGCACGCACTTTCACAGGGGCATTTGTGCTATCATCGATTGCAAGGATCATTTCAGTCATTGTGCCCAAAAGCATCTTTGACTTGCCTTCACATCCAATGGCTGTCCAATTTCTAATACGGTTTGAGCTGCTGATACTGTCATGGCTGGCTCATGTTCGTCTGGCGAGTTCTTTGGAGGGTTACTTTGCAAAGAACAAACAAGTCAAAACTCCACAATTTATATTCGGCTATTATCTTTTGATTACAGCGTCACAATTTCACATCCCCTTCTATTCAAGTCGACTGTTACCCAATACATTTGCTCTACTTCTCACAACACATGCATATGCGGAATGGTTCAATGGTCGCCCTGATCGGACTGCTATTTATTTGGTGTTTACCACGGCAATATTCCGATGTGATGTACTGCTGCTACTATTCACTGTTGGACTGACAATGCTGATTCGGCGTGAACTTCGTATCGTTCAAGCAGTGATCATAGGAATCGTAACAGGAATCATTGGTGTATTGATAACAGCTCCATTGGACTCCGTATTGTGGCAAAGGATGGTGTGGCCAGAGTTTGAAGTATGGTGGTTCAATGCAGTTGACAATAGATCAAGCGAATGGGGCGTGATGCCATTTCATTGGTACTTTTCAAATGCATTGCCAAAAGGATTGTTATTGACAATGTTCTTGGTACCACTGGCATTCCTCAACTTGATAGGTTGGACGAAAGAGAAACCAAACAACAACACTGTGATTGACCACACGCTATTGCAATTTTTCATTTCGACGTTTGGATTTGTGGTGTTGTACTCCTTTCTGCCTCACAAAGAGATGCGATTCATTTTCCCGGCGTTGCCAATGTTCAATGCATGCGCAGCATATGGGCTGAGTAAGTTGCATGCAATGGCTGTAACTGCTAGGAAAGGAGCAGGCATGAGTTTTATTTCCAAAGGATTGTATTTTTGTGGGTTGATGGCAGTAGTTATCACTATGATTGGAAGTTTGTTATTCTTGAGATTATCAATGGAGAATTATCCAGGAGGGGCTGCAGTGGAGCACTTGAAGAATCATTTCGAGGCTGCAACTGAAATAATTACACAACAAGCACCAAAATGGGAAGATGTCCATGTCCATATAGATGTTGCAGCAGCTATGACTGGCGTATCACTGTTTGGTCAAAGATCAGTCACTCAGCACTACCCAATCCAGATGAGTAAATCTGGTTATGAAGCAGAGAATGATGCTAAAGATTCATCTCGATCTTATACACATTTGTTGTCTGAAGAACAATCAGTGCAAGGCTACCACGTCGTTGATACTATTGAAGGGTTTCCTAGCCTGGACAAACGTAATCTACGGATTGTTACGAATCCTGCCATTTACATTTTGGAGAGAGATGGCTGGCTACCAAAGGAGCACATCACACGCGGTAACAAAAGGAAGCTGAATTTGTACTACATTGTCATTGCGTTGAGTGGATTCATAATAGCAGCCACGTTGGGATCTTTTTTGGCCGACAAGAAACATTTAGCAAGTACTAAGTAGTTATATTGTCTAAAACCAATCTACTCTTCGAACTTCTTGAATAACAACACAGCATTGTGTCCTCCAAATCCAAGATTTGTACTCATGGCAGCATTTACCTCCATTTCCCTCTTTGTATTAGGAACATAATCAAGATCACATTCTGGATCTGGAGTTTCATAGTTGGTTGTTGGTGGTACAACTCCATCCTGAATTGCTCTCGCAAGAATCACTGCCTCGAGTCCACCAGCAGCTCCCAATGTGTGTCCCGTCACACATTTTGTACTTGAAACACAGAACTTTCCGTCTTTATTGGTTGCATGTTCGCCAAACACTGACTTGAACGCCATCGTCTCGAACTTGTCATTGTATGCAGTCGATGTTCCGTGAGCATTCACGTAATTGATGTCAGTTCTGTCAATACCACTTCTTTCAATTGCCATTTCCATTGCAGCGGCCAATCCTCGTCCTCCAGGCGCAGGAGTAGTAATGTGATGAGCGTCACAGGTAGCGCCATATCCAATCATTTCGCAATAAATGGGGGCTCCACGTGCCTTTGCGCTTTCCAACGATTCAAGTACAACAACTCCTGCTCCTTCGCCCATAACAAAACCACCTCGGTCTGCGTCGAATGGTCTACTTCCTCCCTGTGGATTATCGTTCCATTTTGTAGTCATTGCCTTCATACTGCTGAAACCTGCGTAACTCAATGGAGTGATACTGGCCTCTGTACCTCCAGCAACCATTTGGTCAACAACTCCATCCGCAATCATACCGAAGGCTTCACCGATGGCGTGCGATGCAGATGCACAAGCAGATGTGACACCGTAGTTGGGTCCTCTGCAGCCACATTCAATACCTACAACTCCTGATGCTGTGTTTCCTAGGAGAGCAGGAATAGTGAAGGGAGAGACCTGCAAAATTGACGCAGAAAGATGAGGTTTTGATTAATCAATGTGCTCAAATTCGTAAAGAATTCGTCGTTTTGCAAATGCACACGATCGAGTATTTCAGCTCTGACTCTACTTAGACTCACCTTGGGTCTCTCAGGCTTCTTCCACAACTTCAAAACTTCATTCTCGAACGTTTCCATACCACCAAACGCACTTCCAACAAACACACCACACTTGTCAGGATTCTCCAATGTTTCGGGTGTGTCGCCCAATCCGGCATCCTTCAACGCCAAGCGCGATGCAGCAACAGCAAAGTGTGTAAATCTATCATTACTCTTGGCATTCTTTGGGTTGACAAAGTGTTCTTTAGGATCGAACATATCATCGGGGACCTCGGAACCAATTTGACAAGGGAAATGTGTCACGTCAAACCTGGTGATTTTACCAAGACTAGATTTACCATCGGAGACATTTTGAAAGAAGTCTTTATGGCCGATACCGCATCCGGAGATAACTCCAAGACCGGTAACTACGACGCGTTTCTTTTCTGCGGCAAGTTGTGTTGTTGTAGCTACAGACCTTGAAGCGGTGCGGATGCCAGTCGAAGAGAAGGCATGCGCTGTGGCAGCCGTGTAGACTAGGAGTAGAGTAGGTGATGCAAATTTCATACTGTTTGATAATACTGCTGGTGTTATTCTTAGTTGTTTGCGTTGAATGTTAATGACACCGCCAGTGATCGCTAGCATTGCTATTACATGTCGGGAGCTCTCGACACGTCGATTCTTCGATGCCAAAAATAGCGAGGAGAAGGGGAGAGGGCGAGGCGATGTGACTGACGTACTTTGGGGTCACTCTGAACTATCACAGTGATAGAACAAAAGACCCTATTGCTGATATATTATGCTAACATTTGCATCTTATTTGAGCCATTAAATGAAATAGGGTCAGCTCTATTCAGCGAGAAACTCGTGTCCACAAAATCCAAAACTCCAATGCAGCAAGAG
Organism: Skeletonema costatum; assembly: GCA_018806925.1. NCBI lineage: Eukaryota > Bacillariophyta > Thalassiosirophyceae > Thalassiosirales > Thalassiosiraceae > Skeletonema > Skeletonema costatum. Next base: position 89,544 of record JAHBBA010001184.1, read on the forward strand.
AACCCAAAATCCACAAAGGATCATTTTTATGCATCGCAACCACAGTTCCGGCATTGCTATCACCGTAGCACTCTAGCAAACACAATCCCAACAAAACGTTTGGAAAATGACCAAGAGAGTTCTCTCCCAGCTTGTCGTGTCGGCAGCCAGTCTTTCACTGACTGCTGCCTTCGCACCAAGTGGCCTCACCAACATTGCCCATCTATCATCAAATAACCATCTTGCAACCAGAATATCAGCGCCTCTATCATCTTCCGCCAACTCTGACGAAGTAATCGACGCTGACATTATTGCTCTCTCAACCAACCCTACTCTTAACCTCACACCTGAAGGATATGGCTTTTCCTCTCCTATTTCACGTGTCATGAAAGAAAGTGGCAAATCTGGATATTACCGTGCCAAATCATCGGAGAGCGTTGTGGACGTCATGGGGAAAATTGGCAAGAATGAGGTTGCACTCGTCTTTGACGAAGAGAATGACAAGGAGCTTATGGGTATCTTTACTGATTTTGATTTCATCCGTCTATCTACGGAACAGGCCAGAGCACGTACTGAGGAGGAGAGTGCAACATTCATGGCTGCACCGGTTAGTTCCTTCATGACTTCAGCTGACAAACTAATTTGCGTAGAGCCGACCAGTACTGCATCCCAGGCTGTAGCTATTATGACTAACAACAATGTACGTCACACTGTCCTTGTGGACAAGTGTGGGCCCAACTTTTCATTTGTTCCCGGCACATCTGTGAACGGTGTGGTTAGCATGGAAGCTCTCCTCCGTCTGATTCAATCGGACAACCGTCTTAGTTATGATAAGTTGTCTCAGAAATTCCCTGGTTTGGCCAACAAGCCCATCGAACAAATGAGAGAGGAATTGAAGTCGCAGGCAAATGCTTTGGCGAACAATGAGGAGACAGCCAAGAAGGATATTATTCGTGCTGGTACGGCTATTTTGGGCGCTGGCAGTATAGCTTTGTATGCTAGCCAGAGCGCTTGGTTGAGTAGCCATGCCGAACTTGCCATGATTGCTATCTTTCTCCTTGGATACATTGGAATTATTTTCGAGGAGGTGTTCGAGTTTAACAAAGCAGCTGTCGCATTGTTGATGTCGACAGGATTGTGGGTAACATATGCTGATTTTTATGGAGAATCGACTGGAATAGCAAGTGCAAACGTCCTAGAACAATTGAAGGAACAATTGGCAGAGGTTTCAGATATTTGCTTCTTCCTTTTGGCTGCGTCTGCTATTGTTGAGGTTGTAGATGCCCATCAAGGCTTCAAGGTTGTTACGAATTTGATTACTACCAAATCAAAGAAAGGATTGTTCTGGGTGATTGGTTTCTTGACATTCTTCCTCTCTGCAATTCTGAACAACTTGACGGTGACTATTGTGATGGTTTCTTTGTTGAGGAAGTTGGTTCCAAATGATGATGACAGGAGATTATTTGGTGCGATGGTCGTTGTAGCTGCCAATGCCGGAGGAGTTTGGACACCCATTGGAGATGTCACCACAACTATGCTTTGGATTAACAACAATCTTTCCACGATCCCTACTGTGACAGAGTTGTTCCTACCATCGCTTGTGTGCCTTGTGGCATCATTGTTCTTCCTTGTCAACAACATCGAAGAAGATTCATCCTTGGCAGAATCGACACTTCCACCTCCATCACCTTTGGCTCCTAGAGGACAGGTTGTGTTTTGGACTGGAATTGCATCACTTCTCGCTGTTCCTGTCTTTGCAGAGCTAACTGGCCTTCCGCCATACCTTGCAATGGTAAGTATATTCGCTGCACAACGTTGAAACAATCCATGTCTCTCGATTTTTCATCTCATCCTCTGTTTCTTTCCCCCCTCATCTCTCCAGCTTACCGGCCTTGGAGCTATTTGGACAATGACTGACATTATTCACATGGACGACGAAGAAGAGGAGAATGAAAGTACCTGCAGCTTTGTCGAAACTTGACACATCAGGAATCTTATTTTTCCTTGGTATTCTCATGAGTATTGGGGTTTTGGACAAATCTGGACTTCTCAAAGAGCTAGCTCAGTTCCTCAATGACAACTTGCCCAGTCAGGATATCATTGCAACTGTAATCGGAATTGCATCAGCTCTTATCGACAACGTTCCTCTTGTGGCAGCAACAATGGGTATGTACGACTTGGCTGATTACGGTACGGATGACAAACTTTGGCAGCTAATTGCACTATGCGCCGGTACTGGAGGTTCAATTTTGATAATTGGATCAGCAAGCGGTGTTGCATTGATGGGATTAGAAAAGGTAGACTTTTTGTGGTATGCCAAAAATGTGTCTGTCGGAGCTGCTGTCGGTTACTTCGCAGGTATTGCAGCATATCTAGCACAGAATGCAATTCTTAGCGGTGCCTTGCTAGGAGGAAGCGTCTAATCGAGATAGTAATTTAGATGAGATTCAAATGTAGTTATTCTGTTCTACAACACCAGTTAACACCTATTATCGCTATGGTATGTTGCTGCTTGGGGAGGCTTCGTCCTTCATCAACATCGCATCGTTTCTCTTCAGTTTTCACTCCCTTCGATTTTTTCGGCCATCACGAATCAGCATCAAAAAGGTTTCATCATCAAATCATCACAATCTGAAACCATAAACAACCAACGACCATGGCATTCAACTTTAGTGCACCAGCACCAGCAGGTGGAGGAGGTTTCTCATTCGGTGGCGCAGGCGCTAGTACTCCTGCGCCTGCAGCCCCGGCACCAGCGGCTGGTGGAGGTTTCTCTTTCGGAAGTGCAGCCGCCAGCACTCCAGCACCTGCCCCTGCAGCCGGTGGTTTCTCTTTCGGTGGTGCTCCCTCTTCATCAACGGCGACTACTACTGATACCAAAACTGCTGCTCCCGCTTCTTCTGGTTTAGTTTCGGTGGTGCTGCACCGGCAGCTTCTGGTGGTAGTGGTGATGCGAAGGCTGCACCTGCTCCAGGTAAGTGAAGGATATAAATGTATTTGTGCTGTCTTTGATGTGCTCGGCACATCTCAATGATTAATAAATGTTTTCTCATTGACCGATTTCTGCGATTGTACATTTAGCTGCTGGAGGATTCGCATTCGGCGGAGGGGCACCTGTACCAGCTGCCCCTAGTGGCGGCGGAGACAAAAAGGACTCGGCATCTACCGGGTTTTCATTTGGTGGATCTGCTGCTGCTCCTGCTGCAACTGACAATAAGGGTTCTTCGGGAATAAGCTTTGGTGGTGGGGACACTGCTTCAAAGGGAAATGACAAACCTGCTTCTTCGTTTTCTTTCGGGGGTGGTGCAAACGCAACAACTACAACAGATGCTTCCAAAGATTCAAAGGCACCATCAGCGGGGGGATTCAATTTTGGGGGAGCTGCCGCTTCGTCCACTGCAGAAAAAGATGGTGCCAAGGAAGCATCATCATCATCAACAACCAATACTACTACACCTGCTGCAAAATCTGGATTTTCATTTGGAACTCCAGCAACCTCGGCAACTCCTGGACCGACACCAGCGGCAAAGGCCCCGTCGCCAGTTGTAACTCCTGCTACTGGTGGTTTGAACACACCTGGTGCAAATACTCCTGCCGCAGCAACAACACCAGCGACGACAACAGCAACCGATAACAAACCCCAAATGATAGAACCTCCTCCCATCGAATACCAATCATTAACTGTTGAGCAAATCCTAAATCGCTTTCAATCGGAACTCGAAACAGATACCATTTCATTCCTTCAAGAAGCTCAACGAATTTCTCAATACGATGCTACATTACGTGATACGCAACATTCCCTCTCTGAACTAGCAAACATGGTGTCGCGTCTGATGCTTCATCAGAACGAAGTTGGAACACAGTTGCAGGGTGTTGGATCCTATCAGAATGAGTTGGGTACAACTTTGGACCAGTTAGAAAAGAATGTGGATGAGTTATTTGCGGCACAGAGCAAAGTTAGCGTCGAAAGTGCCGACATTGAACGCGAGAAGGCATATGAGAGAGCTTTGGAAATTGATTCCAAGCTTGGACAAATGGGTGACGTGTTGGAGAATGTAGTTAGCGATTTGAATGCTGCCCAGGAGAGAGTTTGGAGTTCGTCATCAGGTATTGGTGGTGGTGATGGGGAAGGAAAAGATGAAGAGGTTGGTAAGATTATTGGAGTGTTCAATGCTCATCACGAAACCTTGGCATATTTGGAGAACAGAGCTAGAGCTGTGGAGTCAGATTTAGTTATGGTTGGCCAAGTCTTGGCGAAGAACGGGCAATGATAGCAAGAAAAGCTATTCGGAGACTCATCTGCGGCTATGTATGAACTCAATGAAGCTTTTCTACGAAAAGGAAAACCTCAACCAAGTAATTCATTATATTTTATTCTCATGGATGTGCTCCTTCTCTTCTTTTGTTCATAGTTCATTATGCACCTGTTGCCTTCTATCTACGCATGACGAATGAGTAGTCCTGTCCCACCAAAAACTCCCCAAACGGCAACAACCACAACCACAACTCGCTCGTGCAAACACAACGAACAACTCTCCAAAACAAGGTGGTTTCGGTGCACCCCATACGGCCATCAAAGGAGCAAGACCAACGGACGGATACTACTTTTCGAATAGTGACGGTAAGTGACTGACTTCTTGTTGGGTGTTTACCGGCCGAGGGTGGAGTTCAACTTTGATGTGCCCGGCTTCCGCCGCGGCCGCTAATTGGCCGTGGGGAGGGGCTTCTCGTCCGCCTTATTAATTATCCCATCATCATTTCTCAACAAATCTCCTGACGTCTCTAGATACCTCTCTCTTTCATCCTATTGGATAAAATTATTAGAATAATACTATGCCAAATACGGTACAGGGCGAACAACAACATCCCCCGATCGCATGGGATCCTCATGCGATGCTCCAGCATCCGGTGGCTGCTGCGGCGGGGCCGACAAATCATGCTGTCCAAATGATTATGCCTCCCGTTCAACCAGGATTTGCTCAAGCCATGGTAGCCGCCGCGGCTGTGCAAGTGCCCGAGCTGCCACCTTTCATGCAGACGGAGTGGGACAAGAATTTGGGAGATCTCAAAGCATTCAAAGAAAGATTTGGCCATACGAATGTTACTGCGAATGATCATAAGGAGCTTGGAGCTTGGGTGTTCTTTCAAAAGCAACAGTATCGTAATATGTTGAATGGTCAAGCGACCACTCTGACTCCAGATCAAGCACAACAGCTGCAACAAGTAAGTTGTTGTTGGGGAGTCACGTTTATTTTATGACCTGAAAATATTATTTATCCTCTCTGACAAAATCTGTCTCTTTCTATATACTCGCAGCTTGGCTTTGCTTTCGATGCGCTTCCACCTGCCAGTAAACCCGACTCTATCAAACCGAAGAAGAAGGATCAAGGACAGAAATCAACCGAATCCAGAGGCAGGTCGAAAGATGATGACACATGGAAATCTCGGCTTGCACAGCTGAAACAGTTTCATGCTCAGAGTGGACACTTTCGTGTTCCAGTGACTGAAAAACGCGGCACGAAACGTCCACGTGCTAGCACTGCGAATGAGGTGTTGGACGCTGATACGTGCAAATTGGGGAAGTGGGTCAAGAGGCAACGTCGTCAGTTCGCAACTGACCAATTAACTCCCGATCGCGTTGCTGCACTGACTGAAATCGGATTTGACTTCAAACCTGGAAATGCATCCAAAGGGGAGCGGCTGGAAATTCAGTTGGGCCTACTTGACTCTTTGCGTAAACGTCGGGAACTCTCCAATGCACAGGTGGCCGACTTGAACTTCATTTACGAAGAATGGAAGCGTCGTGGAGATGAAGATAAGGTTGCCAAGCCTATCCATGCTAAGAAAGAAGCCGATGCAACAAATAAGTTCAACATTCGATGGATGGAGAAGTTTGAAGAGCTCAAGAGATTCCAAGTACACCATGGACACACTAGGGTGCCTCAGCTACCTAAAGCCAAGGGAGAAGAAAGTGAAGCCGATACAGCGCTTAGAGCTCTTGCGAAATGGGTTGACTATCAAAGGCAGTGTTATTGGAAAAAGAAGAAGGGGCAAAAGGCTGCACTGACTGATGACCGTATCACTCAGTTGGAAGGTATCGGCTTTGAGTGGCGTATCCGTGTCAAGTTGCCGGTACCAGGAGATGATGTCTTTGGTGGCCACCAGGGAGCCGTAGGCTTAGGAGGAGCAGTGGAAGCTCACGCTGTCACGAACGCCACTGCTGATGTGCACGTCGAAAATAATTCATCGGTTGCCTACGCTTTTGTGTTTGCAGAACCAGCCCCAAGAGATGAACAGAACGAAAACATCCACGATTACAAGTGGAACTGCCGTTATCAAGAATTGGTCCGTTACCGTCAACAGTTTGGTACTACACGCGTGGTGTACTCTGTGAAGGATCAGGATCAATACTTCCAAGAGCTTTCTACTCTCTCCAAATGGGTCGACACGCAACGTGCCCTCTTCCAGAAGCGCAAGAAGGGAGAAAAGAATGGCCTCCTCAAGTGGCGAATCAAACGCCTTGAGCAAATTGATTTTGACTTTACGTCAACTTCCGGCAAGGCGGTTGACTTTCGTGGTTGGAATGCAAAGCTTCAAAAGCTTAAGGAATACAAAGACAAGTTTGGCCATTGCCGTGTCCCTGCACGAAAGAAGAAGGACCCCAACGATACAACTCATGATCCGGAACTTCTCAGTCTCGCCAAGTGGGTGGAACATCAGCGCGGTATGTATTGGAAACGTGCTAGAGGGGAGAAGAATGCTCTTTCCGACGAACGAATTGCGGCCCTTGAAGCCATTGGCATGGAATGGCGGCTTGTGCACACTGTAGGTCGTCCCGGAGGAGAATATACTGCATCGGGACATCGAGTGAATGGAAATGATTGGAATCTGGCCAGAGGGGTGGATGTGGGAGGTCTGAAGACTGATGAGCCAGATCCTGTAATTGAAGATCATGGAGAGGCGAACCAAATGAGTGCTGATGCTCTTGCTGACACTATTGATGCCATTGATTCTATCCCTAACATGGGTCCTTCCACGTTCAATGTCTAGAGACAAGTACTGATGTGATAGATGGTTATTAAGTTGTTCCCTACCTAACATTCAAATATGTGTGCTTGTTTCTTCTCCCTCCCCCCGATTTGTACAGAAATTTGTTAAGATTTTAGGATAGAGTGTTTAAGAGTGCCTCTATCTCGCCCTTCTGTTACGATTCTTCTTTCTGTTGGATCTGACACTTCCACTTTCACTTGAGTCATCCTCATTCGTACTATGTCTTCCCCCGTCTTCTTTCAAAAATCGCTTCACTTCTTTGTAGATATCAGGTCTTGTTCCCTTTGCCATTCCATTGATGCCTTCCGTCAGCCAGATGATCTTCTGGAGCATTTCTCTCTTATCATAGCGACGAAAGTAGTAAAAGGGATCTCGGCTGTGAATGCACGACTGCTTCCAAGAGTAACACGTTCCGACGTCAAGACAGGGGTATACGAATGTGTAACTAACAACAAACCCTTGGTCCATTATTTCACCACGAGTCTCTTCAAAACTCAAGCGATCAGTTTCAAGTAAATCAGCAAAAGCTTTTGTTTCCAGGTGTCTCACCATAATCCGAGGTTTCTTGGCATCAGTCATCTCTTCGGGGATGTCTGAAAGAATTAGATTTATTGTGTGAGTGTTTTGGATAGTGTCAAGATCAAGGTCCAATTCTTTAGCGAGTAGGGCAAGGCGTAGATGTATCATCAGTTCAATCAGAGGATAATACAGCCCTTGGAATCTGTGTAGAGAGAGGGTAGACAAAGTTAGTTATCTGGATTGGTAAACAAAGAACAAATTGATAGCGTGTGGAGAAAAACATACTTTTTCATATTGCGCAGAGCCTTCTTAAAGTGAGAGTTCTCCTCTGTGCACCTATTCGCCTGACAGAATTCCTTGTGATCTTTCCAATGAGCCTTTTGACACTCCCTGGAGCAGTACACACTGACCTGACAGCCGGCACATGAACTGAACTCGTCACCATCGAATGGTTCCCTCTTTTGACAAGCCGCACATGCTGCTCTGTGTTTGGAGCAATCGTAATTTTGATAGAATGATTTGATCCATTCTGACGTCACCCCCTGGGAAATTGTAATCGATTGACCGCTGTTTGGACGGTGCGTTCCACCGTTGTTGTTGCGGTTGCGAGTCATGATAAATGAATGGCGTCGATGGCCGATGCATGGCATGGCCGCATGGATGGAGCAATGGAGGGCACTGAAAATGAAGAAGAAAATCGGCAGTTGAGTGCCGCTTAAAGGTACATGTGACACGTCGTTCGTTGGGTGCCGCTTCGCTCCAGAGATTGAGTCGACACTCCAAAAATCTTGAGGCGGGCAAGGCACAATGATGCCGACTTTCACTAACATCATCCAGCTAGCTAATAAACACTGCCAGTGACAACTATAATGGCCCTGCGAGCATTCCAATCCAACCCCGCTATAGGTGGATTTGGTGGCGAGGGCGGCAGTCAATTGGACTACATCAACACTCAGGAGAACAATGATCGGGCGACAAAAAAAGCAACTCAAACCAAAGAACAATCGACGAGCGCAGGCACGACACAGCATGCATCAGCCTCGTCACATCTTGGTGGTGAAAGCTGTGATGCATTCGCTCAAATTGTAAAAGAGCTTGTGGACAATGCTGTTGATGCATGCGCCCGTGAAAATAATAATGACATTGGAAAAGAAAATGAGCGTAATGCTGCGTCCGCATCAATCTCCTCGAAGCGTGTGCGGGTAGAAATAAAACCAACACAAATATCCATCAGTGATGATGATGAAAATGATGATGATGATGATGATGATGCAACGAAAACTATGGAATGTCTGCGTGTAAAAGTGTCTGATAATGGTTGTGGAATGGGGGATATTGATGCTTGCGTTAGTGCCTTTCGTTCCACCAAAAATGGAGTTGACACGGATGATATTGACGGACAATGCTCGTCTCAACAGCAGCAATCTCATGGCAAACAAAAGACAAATGGGAAACAGAGCAAGAGTAAAAGCAAAAAGAAGCAAGACACTGGTAGTAGTGCAAACAACAAACATGCGTCATCATCTTTATCCTCCTCCTCGTATACGTCAGGAAGGTATGGCGTAGGACTCACCCTTTGCCTACTACACGCACAGAGATTAGTTCCAAATTCAGTAACGCTCATTGTTACATCCACAAAATCCTCTGATTATTGGACAATTAGAAGATATAGAGCAGATACGGATAAGGATGAGATTGTTTGTTTGAAAGAAGAACGCTTGCCCAAAATTGACAAGGAGGAGTGTGGCACAATTGTAGAGGTTTTAGTCCCTGTAAGTTCAGATGGGTTGTATGATATGTTTTCTTATAATATATTCTCATGACATTGGTCTTGATGTGTACTCAACTTATCTACTCTCATTCTCTTGCTCAGGGAGGACAAGGAGCTACAAATGCATGGCCACGCCTTGCAGAGTACTTTGCCCGATTTCAGCTCAGCATTGATCTACCGTGCAGCATTGAAGTAAAAGCAGAGACGTTGCAACCATTACCTTTGTATGTCAGGCCACCAAAAGAAATTCAAAGGAGAATCCACAGGAAGGGAATAAAGCCGCTGGCAGTGGATGTGCTGATGAATAGCACGATGAACAATGATGTGGATGATGACATTGGTGAGATGTCTGACAATGATGATGGTGGTGACTGGGATGATGGATTTGACGAAGGTAATGTCGAGGAGGAGGAAGAGAACATCATAGATTTGCAGAGGGTTTCTAAATCTAGCCGAGAACGTGCACGATTAGAAGATGAAAAGAAGAGAAAGGTAGCTTTGATGCAAAGGGCAGCTTCTTTGTACAAAGGTAGAGTTGACCTTCGAGAGACGAATGTAGCTTATTCCACGCAACGCATTCGCCAAAAGAATGAAGGTGGGAAATCTGCTTCCAATGCTGCACATGGTCCAGTACTGGAAATGAGCATGGTTGTGTTTGGAACACGAACCACTGCTTCCACTGATGATGATAGTGTTCATTCTGGCAATGACACGTGTTGTAACAAAACAGCAAAGCTGCAGGTAGTTCGTATGGTAAATGGAATCCCTGTTCTAGATAGCTCAGAGGCATTAGCTTGTGGCGTCATGACAAAGATATCAAGAAGTACTGCTCTTTGGAATTCTTTCGGGCTTGAGATTTCTGACAGGAGTCAACTCACTTCGAGTTCTCCATCTTTTGGCATTTGTGATAGTGCTCAAGTGGCACCGTTTCTTCGCACTTCTGCGCATTCTCTTTATAGTGGTCAAGATGATGCACTCTCATCCAGTGATGACGACGATTTTGACCTGGAAGATATTCACAATAAGAGGAAGCGAAAGAAAGAACAGCAAGCTAGGTGCATACTTCCAGCTGCTCAGCGTTTGGGAGATGTGTTAATTTTGGTGCAGATTCGAGCTAAACCTTCTGCCTTGCCTCTTCCTACGCTATCCAAGGGCAGGCTTCCTATGAATGATAAGGGCATCAACGATGCTCTTGAAAATGCAGTGTCTGATTGCTTGAGAAGCTTGCAGGTGAAAAATCCTCGTCTTCTATTGACGGCGCATCAGTTGAAGAAGATCGAACGTGACGTAAAGTACGCTCCTCTTGTGGCAGGAGCCTTGGCTTCTGTTCTCTCTCGTTCAAAAAAGCAGGGGCTGTATCAAAATACTTTCACCGTAGCCTCTCGTTGGGACGACCAAGTGAAAAACTTGGGTGCGTCATTGTATAGAAACTCAATTGGTCAACAACGACGGGAACGAGCTCAAACTGCTGCAAGTGCTGATGACGAGAGAGCAAAGTCACTGGCACTCGGACCAATGATTGAAAGGCGCATCCGCTTCGTTGTCTCGGATGAATTGAAAGCCCATCAAAAGGCAGAAGAAATGGAATATAAACGTCAGCAAAGAGAAGAGATGGCAGCAGAGAGGAAAAGGGCTAAAGAGAGCAAGGCAGCTGATTCTGATGGCTTGAATAGTGATGCATTTTGCAGCGATGAAGACAGTGTTTGCAACATTGCTAACGATGAAAATAGCTCTGCCAGAAACGTGAGTATCACGAAAGATCACAGTGAAGGAGATGGCCTTGGTGATGGATTCCAAAGCGATAGCAGCAGCAGCAGCACGAGAGATGGTTATATAGAACCTGAACCAATTGTTCACAAGGAGAAAGACGAAGTGGCTGATGACGATTCATGGTCGTCTGAATTTGGAGAGTGCATTGATGGTGCGCTCTTTCGTTAGCACTGAGAAAGCAAATTCAACATGACATTCATACCATTGTAAATGAAATAAGTTTTTATGCAACATTAGAAGTTCTTTTTATGTCTAGTCAACACCCTTTCCAGGTCTGACGAGGATATCAATATTCTCTTCATTCTATTTCTTCTTTCCCTTTAAAGACAACTTAATTCGCAGGGGCAATTTCGCCTTCACTTCCTTGTTCTTGTCCATTAGTCGATTGAACTCTGCCTTGAGCACGCCTGCGTCATTTGTAATCCATGTGCCTTCGCCATTGTATGTCACACAATTTTTGAACAGTGTGTTCCAATCGTCTCGGAACTCAGTCACAGACGAATATAGCTTTGCACGGCACTTGCGAAGGATATCGTTCATTCCAATGGGCTTATCAATCAATTGATAATAGTCTGGGTAAGTCGTAGGGCAGGGCTTCTCTAAAAATATTTCAGACAATTTCCTTCCAGTGCCCTTTTCTTTCAAATATATGAGTGACCTTGTTATGCTGACGAGTCGTTCGTTCACGTCAGCAGTAACTTCACCTTTCTCTGAGGAATCGGGCTTCGAAGCCAATCCGCCAACGGAATCATCTTGTGTCTTGGCCCTCTTTCTTCCGCTAGAATCAGTATCCAGAATGGCAGAGGGATCCAATGTGTTGCGAGAGCGTTTCTTTTTACTTTTCTTCTTCTCTTTTTCGTCTGCAATGGTCTTTTTGTCCATCATACGGCAGAACTGCTTCTCTGTCATGCCATCATCGTAAACAATGTCACCTGCAGCAGCACGTCGTTTTGGTAGTGGTTGGCCTGGTACAAGGGTGTCCACCTCCATAGCACCTTCTTCGGGTCTCCCGTTTGGATAGAGAATCCAATCAGGAACGCTCTCGATGTCATTGTACAGAGCAGGAGCATTGGTGTTTTCCATATCCATTTTGCAATAGAGTTTGTAGTCATCATCATTGCTACTGATCATTTCGTTGAGGAGGTCCGTCGTATTTTCTTCCTCTTCATCGTCGATTCCATCATCAGTACTTCTTTCAAAGTCTTCTTCAGCTGTTGCGGTGCCTTGCGTATTCTGGTTTTGATCAAAATCAGTCAAAAGCAATTCCATCATCTTCAGCCGCTCAAGGCTGTTGTTCTCCTGCCCACCCTCTTGACCACTCTTGTCGAATTTACCTGCTTCTACAACTAATTCATTCATTTGAAGCTTCTCCGTAGCACGGCTAAGGATCTTCTCTTCTACTGGAGTCTGGGTGATGATACGAAATACTCGCACATCTTTGCGTTGGCCAATACGATGTGCTCGATCTTGAGCTTGTAGATCCATCATTGGATTCCAATCTGAGTCAAAGATGATTACTGTATCAGCAGTTGCGAGGTTGAGACCAAGGCCACCAGCACGTGTAGACAAGAGGAATATAAAGTGGGGTGAATCTGGTGCGTTGAACATGTACATGCGCTTCTCGCGTTCGTCTGCTGATGTGGACCCGTCGAGACGCATCGATGTAAACCCACGATAGGCAAAGTAGTCTTCTAGAATCGGCATCATCTTGGTCATCTGAGTGAACATAAGAACTCTGTGGCCAGCAGCTTTTAACTTTGGTAGCATTCTGTCAAGAAGTTCGAGCTTTCCTGACGTGCGTATGATGTCATCATTTATGTGATATCCATCCTTGTTGAATAGGTATGGATGATTACACACTTTGCGCAGCTGCATGACAACATTGTTTAGACCTCGATTGAAGTTCTTGGAGGACGCCGCTTCGCCAGCAATCTTGTGACTGATTTGTTTGTACAATTCTTTCTGCCATGAAGATAACTCGCATCGGATGACTTTTTCCACTTTCGTCGGGAGCTGATCAAGTACTTCGCTTTTGACTCGACGCAACATGAAGGGACGCAAAAGTTCATGAAGACGATGAATGATGAGCATGCGCTCCTCATTGGATAAGAGCTCGTCGGATGAAGCGTCTGCACTGTCGCTGGTAGTGCTGCTTGACTTTCCAAACGATGAAAACGGCTTATTAAACCACTGATCGAAATTTTCTGCCGAATTGAAGATGTCAGGGAGTAAAAAGTTCAACAGGGCCCATAATTCAGGCAAACTATTTTGTAGTGGAGTTCCTGTAAGCAGCACACGGCGCCTCGTATTGTACTGGGTACCCAGCGTGACGGCAAACTTCGACTGATTGTTCTTCATTCGATGTCCTTCGTCAACGATGGCATATTGCCACGTTAGCTTGCGTAAACTTGCCTTGTCTCGAATCACAAACTCATACGTGGTAAGCAAGACATTGAATTGACCATCTGCCACTTCGTCACGGAAAATTCGCTTTCGTTCCTGTGGAGAACCCTTGTAACATATAACTGTTGCAGCTGGAAGCCACTTGGCAAATTCATTCACCCAATTTGACAGCGTGGACAGGGGAACAATCACTAGGTATGGCCCGAGATTTTCCTTGACTTCAATCAAGTAAGCAAGCAATGAGATGGTCTGGATTGTTTTACCTGTGTGTGTATAAACATGAAGCGACAGAGTTAGAGAACTTTCATCTTGAGAAAAATTATAAAGCCGGCATGTCTTTGAGCAACCCACCTAAACCCATTTCATCTGCCAAAATCCCGTTCAGCCGATTATTGTATAGAGACACTAGCCATTGCAACCCGGACAGCTGATATTCCTTCAGATCGCCACCAGTCAATATTGAAGGCTGACGGACCTGCTCCGATTTAATCTGATGGGCTGTATCATAATAGGAACCTGCATTGGCATTCACTGTTGAAAACTTTGCCTTGATCGTTCCCTCTCCACCCATGGCCTTGATATCTTCCTCTTCTTCTTCCGCACGAGATTGTAACAATGAAGAAATTTGATTCATGCACTCATCTGTCTTATCCAACAAAAATTTCAGACGATCATTCTTTGTGTCTTCAAGAAGAGCTGTGTAGGCTGACATATCGTTGGCACGTAACGCAGCAAGACGTGCACGCTCGGCCTGTTCAGACTCTTTTTCCTTCTGCTGGTCATCCTTCTTGAGCTTATCTCGAATTGCTCGGGCAATCTTCCCAGCTTCATTCTTCTTCCCACGATGGAACTTATAGAACTCAGTCTGATGAGACACAATCGCCTTCAACAGGTCTTTGTGTCGCTTCGAAAGAGTATCGGCGGTGATTAGGCGTGCGCGTTTGATGTGCTTGTCGAGAAGCTTTCCATCACGCTTGTTCTGAAGCTTGAACCGTCTAAAGCGATCATGGTCTAACAATTTGGTCACAATGGCTGTTGATCTCTTCTTTCGGAGAGCGTCAGGAGGCATGTCCTTTGGAGCCTTTAGAAGAGAAGGATTTTGTTGAATCAGTTGCTTCCGTAACAAATCTGCAGTCGCCTTAACTTTTTCTGCGTCAACAGTACTTGAGGATTCTTTCTTAGCATCATTGTCGCCTTGAACTCTTGTGAGTGCACCATACAATGATGGAGTAGCATCTCCACATCTAAGCACGCCTCCTACATACGACTGCACCAGTATTGAGCTTCCCTGTAAAGTCTGTCGATTTGAAGCAGGTAAGACACCCTTGGCATTCTGCTTAACTACCAGTGCACTCGAGATCCTACCCCATGGCTTCAACTTCGCCGTCAACGCTGCCTGTCTGTTCGCTTCCTCCAATGCGGCTACCCTCGCAGCTTCAGTTTCTCTCCGCTTTCGTTCCTCTTCCATTGCCCGGCGTTGCTGTTCTCGTTGGAACTGGAGTTTGAGTTGTTCATTTCGGCGTTGCTCCTGAAGCTTCTTTTGTTCCGCTAGCTTTCGTTGCTCTTCCATCTTCCTTTGTTGTTCCTGCTGCCGAGCCAATGCTGCCTGCTGCTGCTGCTGTTGCTGCTGCTGCAATAATTGCTGCCGTTGTTGCTGCTGTTGTTGCAACAATTGCTGCTGATACTGATTTTGTTGTTGTTGCTGCTGTTGCTGCTGCGCGTACTGAGATTGCTGTTGGGTCTGCTGCTGCTGCTGCGCGTACACCGCATTTGGTTGATGCTGCTGATATTGCATTTGACCTTGTTGTTGAGGGAATCGCTGATGGGCTGAAGTTTGAACGGAACCATTTGTTGCTGTGGCCTGTTGATTCGCATAAGTCTGCCGTTGTTGGACCTGCTGCATTGGCTGCTGGGCCTGTTGTTGCTGCTGCTGCTGCTGCCTTTGTTGCTGCTGCAAAAGCATTTGCTTCTTCCTCTGCTCCCTATTCTCTCTATCCCTCTTTCGAGCTACAAGTGCAGCATTCAAAATGGCCTGTTTTGGCAATCCCTGTGCCATGGCACGTTGCAAAGCTGCCGGATCGACTTCTCCGTTTGGATCACGAATGGCGGAGAGAACGGCCTCCTTCAGTGCCTGTTTGGCTTCCACTGTGAGGTTAAATTTGTGCCTTTGCTGTTGCTGTTGTGGTTGTTGAGGCTGAGCTTGGGATGGCTGGACGGCTTGATGTCGTTGGACTTGCTGCTGTTGTGGCTGCTGGTTGTACTGCGAAGGCATCCCACTTGTAGGCTGCTGCTGTTGCTGCTGCCTCAATTGACTAGACTGATGGACAGAATGAGAAAGCCCTTGCTGCTTTTGTTGCTGCTGCTGCTGATAAGCCTGTACAGATTGCTGTTGACTCACTGCATTTTGAAATTTTGGCACATTCGGATTTTGAATATTGGTAGCAGGGGTATTTTGCGGCTGTGGCTGCTGTACAGTAGCAACTTGAGCAGTGGTTTGTTTTTGCTGCTGAATCTGCTGCTGCTGCTGCTGGTTACGAGCTTGATACATAGAACGCAACAATTCTTTCTTCTTGGCAGCCGCAGCTGCATCCGCATCATTGGTAAAGCCACCTCCCCCTCCTCTTCCCAACGGATTTGGCACGGCGCCGGCAAACCCTCCCCCCGCAGTTGCACCTTGAGAAGCTGCCGCCACAGCGGGTGCACGAGATGTGGACGAATTATTAGTATTATGAGCTTGCACTTGCCGGTTCTGCTGCTGAATTGCATATTGCGGCTGCTGCCGAGCAGCATTGTTTGCATAGGCCTGGGCCGACGGCTGGCCCTGTTGAGGCCGTTGTACTACCGCCGCCGGTGCATGTGTGGTCCCTTGTAACCCCTGGGGCTGCTGCGAAAATTGATTGGCAGCAACTCGACCAGCCCCCCCATTATTCGGGACGAGGGGAGTGTATCCAGCATTGTTTGTTACTGCAGAAGCACCATTATTTGCAGCGTAGCTAGTAGGTGCACCTTGTTGTGGTGGGATTCCCTGAGAATTCTGCAGCGGCTGGCTCCCTGTATTCTGACTAAAATTCGTATGGGCATTGGTCGACGGATTAGAAGCATTCGAACCTTGATTCGGATTGAAATGATTCATTTGGAACCTTGAAAGAACAATCGACGGCAAAGATCAGGACCAGAAAGACAAAGATGAAGCAAAGGATTTCAGTGATGGCCGAATTGCAGCGCAACCTGGGAGCGGAAAGTGAGCGTCATTAGCCATGGTGGTCCACCGGCGGAGTTGAGTTCGAGTCAAATTAAAATGAGGTCTGTCCATCTTTGTTAACAAATGATGAAAGTGTTGGTACAGGTAACAAAAAGTATCCAGAAATGCATCTCTTGGGCTGGACGGACCAAGCTGAGTACCGTTAAAATGGTCGTGAAAACTAATTTAGTCTTACTTTTGCAAATATCCACACAAATTCGGCACGGAGGAATTAGTATTCTGTCACATCTCTCAGTAAGCGGTAGCTCAGCCAACCGCCTTCATCTCATAGTTTCATCAACACCATCATTTTTCAACAACTATCCAACCATGCCTCGTCTAGCCAAGGAATACAAGGAGTGCGATCGTAAGTAGCTTTATCTTATCAGTGGTGGTCATCTATAAAACCATGTTTATGCTCCGTGCACACAAGTTGTGATTTTCAATTTTCTAACATGTCTTCAATTCTACTTCACAATGATGCTGTTGTTCATCAACCATCATTTTCTCAATTATCGTGTGGTGGCGGCTCACGATAGAGAACGAAAAGGCCTACCAAAGCCAAGATGCCATTTTCGTTGCGCGCAAGCGTAACGTCAACGCAAAGAAGGTGAAAGCCATGCGTTGGGTTAAGAATGTCGGACTCGGCATCAAGACCCCCGATGCTGCCATCGAGGGAACTTACGTCGATAAGAAGTGCCCCTTCACTGGAAATGTTTCCATTCGTGGAAAGATCCTCAAGGGTCTTGTCATCTCCACCAAGATGAAGCGCACCGTTGTCGTCCGTCGTGATTACCTTCACTACATCAAGAAGTACCGTCGTTTCGAGAAACGTCACAAGAACATTCATGCTCACTGCTCTCCATGCTTCGGAGTTAAGGAGGGTGATATTGTCACCATTGGACAGTGCCGTCCTTTGGCCAAGACTGTCAAGTTCAACGTTGTCGCTCATGAGGCTCAGCGTGCCAAGACCGGAAAGAAGACCTTCCGTATGTTCTAAGTTTCTGGACGATGAACGACTTGAAAGATGTTTACTTCTCAGCTCTAAACCTAAACGGTAGCTCTTTTTAATAAAAGACTTCTTTATAATTCATATAAGTCAACTTGTTGACATTCTCTATTTAGGCTTTGCTTACAGCTCCTCTACATTCAGACAAATTGATTCAACTAAGACTGCGACTCGTTCCTGCTACCTATCCCCCGAAGCTGAAACTCGGCAACCGGCCGGGAGAAGCGGTTCCTCCGAATCGTTCATATTTTGCAGTATCGCACGCCAAGCATGTATCTGCGTTAGTTGGATTCTTCGTAGTACAGCTATTGCAGTACCATTCTCCTTCTTGGAGTAACCCGGATGCAAAAGGAGTGTCGTCAATGCGGCCAAAAGGAGTGTCGTCAATGGGGCGGCTTTCAATGGGGCGGCGTTCAGCACCATTCCTCAGGTTCAAGTTGACCCCAGAGCTGATGACTCTAGTAGGTGGAAAGGCGCTTTTGCTTGAGAATGGGTTTTTGGTTGGTTGAGAAGAGGAGAAGGTGATGGACCAAGCATCAATACCGTAATAAGTCTTCAGATGCTCCTTCAGAATCTTCTTGGCGTTCAGGCGAGGGTTCGTAGAATGATCAAACGGGTTGCGACACAAACCAATCTTGCTGTCCTCGTTGAAGAAGCACGACTTGTGACCAGTCATGTATTTGTGATAGGCATGAACGGCAATGATAAACATGTCATGCTCTAGCTCGGCGTCCTCGAGTTTGTTTTTGACGACGTCCAATGCATGTATGGACGACTCCTGCTTGATCGTATGGGCGTTCACGTCTGTGATGATGCCATAATAGTCCATGTCTCTGTCAAACATTGCCCTTGAGATTGAGATGGGTAACATTATGCTACCATAACGAAGGTAGTTCAGGACATGAGCGAATATATCACCATCTCGGTCAATAAAGACAGTTGCATCCGAATCGTGCTGCCAAGTCTCACTGACGATCTTGCCAAGCATCGTATCTGAGAATTGCTCAATCACATTCCGAGAGACTTTGAACAATCTTCCTCCCACGTCGAAAGTGACTGTTTCTGGATTTTCCATTGTAGTACTGAAAGTTATTTAGCTCTATGCTTTGTGATGAGGAGCTAGAGAGAGAGCTGAGTTGGGTTGCGCTTCCTCGCTCCCTCTCCCATGACTGAAAACTGAAAACCCCTCGTTAGATAAGTAGGTATGGTACTATCTACAAGGTAAAGGGGTAACTGTTCTTAAACAACAGAATGATACTCATCAGTATGCTCTTTAGCTAGAATGCCATTGCAATGTTTCTAAGTATGACTTCGTTATTATCTACTTCTTTCTCCTTCGGACCAAGTACTTGTTAAGCTCTCTCATCATTGACTTATCCTTCCCCTTGTGATTTTTTTCATAATCTTCTCGGCATTTATCATACTCTATGATGTATTTGTAAATGAGAGAGTTCTGTCCAAGCATTAGAATATAAGATGTGTTAACGATGGGTGACAAGAGAAAAAGAAAACAAAGAAGTATAACATGTGAGTTCTGATATATTACAAAGTATGCGGCATTATGTCTGAAAGAGATAAGAACAGCAGTTAAACGCACCTCGTAATTTGCAGCTTCCAATGAGTTCATTACTTTCTCCTGTTGATCATGACAGATGGGTGCTCTTCGGCCTGAACCCCGTGCTGCCATTCGCAATTGCTCCAATGTAATTTTGATCTTGGGATCACGGTCTTCACGCGGCCTCCTTTGAACAACGGTTGATGTGTGGAATAATTTGGACGATGGTTGCGTGATTGTTTGTGATGATAACAGTGATGTTATGGATGGCACATGAGGCGAGAGTGTGCGGAGGTTGTGTTGATGGGGGATGAGTTTTGTTGCAACGGAGGACATCATTTTGATAATAATTTTATATTAAGGGGAGATTGCTGAAATGATTTAGGGGAAGGCGCTGATATTTCTTCTTCTTCGGCAGTTTATTAATGCCCTTTGTTATCCAAGGCTGCTGAAGCAGAGCGGGGTCTCATGCGTGGTGAGCTTATGTTGCTGTTTCATCGTGGCAGAGGCCTTGGGCAGAAGTCGGTGATGAAGCAAGAGATGCGAGATGGATGCTCAGCCCGGGACCCGGACCGGGACCCGGAGCCAAAAACCAAATCCAAAAACCACAAAACACAAAACTACAAACTAGAACACTGCCTCGCTCTATAATATGTCCACGATGTCAGCCGAAGAAGCAGCAAACGACGCCAACAAAGCCACTGAGGTATGCAAAGATTGTTGTATAAAATTGAGTGGTGTTGTCAGGGCGACGAAGGATGTGCACGTGGTAAATCTGCAAGTGGTAGATCGGCATCAAATACTATTTCGGATATGCATCAAGTGATATATTGTACAATGACCAGTTATATATCGTGCGCCTTTATGTGCCTTGATAAATCACCCCATGCATTTAACTCACAATATCTCATTTGCGTTGTGTTCTGCTTTCAATTTCAAATACACAGGGTGAAGTAGTGGAGCAAAACAAACGATCACCTTCCGACTTCTTAAAAGATGTTCTGGGTAGACCTGTCAATGTTCGTCTCAATTCAGGGACAGATTATCGAGGAGTATTGGCCTGTTTAGATGGATACATGAATATTGCAATGGAGCAAACTGAAGAATATGTAGATGGGCAACTGAAATCTAAATATGGAGATTGCTTCATTCGTGGGAACAACGGTACGTTTTGTAGTGCACTACTGTGTTGTGCTCTTTTACGATGCAACATTTCTGATCATATCATTCATCACTTTCGTTTCGATAGTACTTTACATCTCGAGTCAGAAGAGATAGTTAGCATGAGTGGGTTGAGATTATTAACAAAATTGAACCAATGTTGGGTACTTAGTCTTAGTCTGGTGTAGAGATGAAGTGAGGGGAGAGGGAGTGGTGGACAACTGAAAGTGAAAGGTGGCTTCTAATTTGATTAACCTTCACACAACAACACAAATCGCTTAGATGAAAAACAATTTACGACAAAACCAGTATGAGTTGAATGAACAGATAATGATAATAACCTACACTAAAGTTACTAATTGAGAGACAATTTATATGATGTGTGGAAGATTTGTAGTATACCACACATATCAGTCAAGTATCTATGTTCCTGCATAGGTCACGATCGATATTTGATGTGCTAATGGCAATACATATGGCAGGTAGGCAATTGCTGCTGTTTGGGTCGAACTCGCCCAACCTCCTAACGTCTACCATCTGTATGATAACGTTGCTTTGATCTTCATCAGCTCGAATTCTCCATAAAAGTATGGTTGTATATATATGGTGTCGAAAGAAATACGTGATGGTAACCTATTCTAAAGCTTTATTAATATAGACAAAAAGTAGTGTCCACACAAGAACCTTTAGACACAATCTTGTGACTTGAACGATGAATTATGAGGAGAACTGTAATGACAAATGACGCTGCTTATGGCCTGGGAGCCTCAGGGTCAATTGTTTCACCCTTCACCATCTTCAAATCAGCATCCATCATATCCTTTACAAGTCCCTCAAAGCCCAATTCAGCCTCCCATCCAAGATCTCTCTTGGCTTTGGAAGGATCTCCAAGAAGCAATTCAACCTCAGTAGGACGGAAATAACGGGGGTCAATGCGGACAAGTACTCTAGACTCATCAGCAGCATCAACTCCAATCTCATCAACAGTTCCAAACTCTCCCTTCCATGCAATGGTGGTACCAACTTCAGCAAATGCCTTCTCAACAAACTCTCTAACGGTGTGTGTTTCTCCAGTGGCCAAAACGTAGTCATCAGCAACATCATGTTGAAGCATCATCCACATTCCCTTTACATAATCACGAGCATGTCCCCAATCACGCTTGGCATCAATGTTACCAAGGAAGAGACACTTGTCAAGTCCTTGAGAGATACGGGCCACAGCGATGGTAATCTTACGTGTCACGAAGGTGGCACCACGACGAGGAGATTCGTGGTTGAAAAGGATTCCGTTTGTGAGGTGCATTCCATAAGCTTCACGGTAGTTTACCAAAATCCAGAAGGCGTATTGTTTAGCGACAGCGTAGGGAGAACGGGGGTAGAAAGGGGTTGTTTCAGATTGGGGTACCTCTTGGACCTTTCCATACAATTCAGAGGTGGAAGCTTGGTAGAAACGACAAGTCTTCTCAAGTCCACAAGCGCGGATTGCATCAAGCATACGGAGAACACCAACACCATCACAGTCAGCAGTGTATTCGGGCATGTCGAATGAGACCTTAACGTGACTCATAGCACCCAAGTTGTAAATTTCATCGGGCTTAACGTTGGCAATAATGGTAATAAGATTGGTAGCATCGCAGAGATCACCATAGTGAAGGAAAAGCTTGACACCAGTTTCATGACGGTCACGGTAGATGTGATCAATACGGCCGGTGTTAAATGAAGAAGAACGACGGATGATTCCGTGGACCTGAGAGAGAGATAGTTGAAGAAGCAATGAAACAAGATGTGAGTAATCGGTTTGCGATGCAGAAAAGTTGTGTAGCTTTGGAAAGTTTCAGTCTGTGCGAAGCCATCCATTATATATTGTGTAACTTGTGTGGTCATTGATCTTTTGTATTGTACCACATATCATCCAAGATAGATGTCACCACTGATGTAGATGTAGAGTTGCGAAGATTCTCCTGACACCCTTCATTCACAGCGTGTGAAACGGTATGCTGCTAGTGCTACGTGTGCTGCTCGCCGATAAATCCAGCAGTGACCATTTCCAAGCTCCAAATGTCTGAAATTCCCAAAGAACATTTCGACATAGCATCTATGCTCAGAGCAAGATAACCTGGAGAAAAAAGAACCTCATCGACTTGAGAGCGAAGCAAGTCATATCTCCGTGTATCATGTAGCCTTGAGTCAAGTACACCATCGAACAGCCAACATATATAGTGACAGACATAAGAAAGATTCTTTTGTATAAACGTACCGTGTATCCTTTGGACAACAAGAATTCAGTCAAATAAGATCCATCCTGGCCGGTGATACCAGTGATGAGAGCGACTTTTCCAGCGTGAGTAAGTTCAGACATGGTTGTGTAGATATATTTATTTGGAAGAGGAGTAGGTTGGAGTGGTGCAGCTGAGTAGTTACTGACGATCAAAAGTGAAATTTATGAGATCTTTGGATGACCGAAAAATGGGGAAAAAGAATGCGTGTGTTTGTGCGGCTGAGGAGTTCTACGTCGGAATCGATCAAGCACACCGGGGCTGGTCACCATACTCTCAGACTCCCAATTGCTAAATGGGAGTACTTGGGTTACTTCGTGATCCGATGATGACCGCGACAGTTCTGCACAATCCTGGTCTATTCATCGTTTTGTATAATCACACGCGAATCAAAGAAAACTATTGAGAAGACGGATCGCTAAGTAAGAAATAGAGCAGAATTAGGAACTGTTTTGGCGATGTACAAAGACGAACGGAAATTATGCAGCATTGGAAGTGGGTGACCGGGTGTGACTGAAGGAGTGACTCCCCGAGATGGTCGAGAATGACCAGACGCCCGCTGGAAGGATAGGAAGACTTCACTTAAGTAGCCCGTGACTCCTTCGCTCTTTGGAAAGCTCTCTTAGATTAAGGCTACAGTTGGGTGGGGGTCATTTAACTACATCCACAGAACAGCACTAACTTAGATGACTACTTTTCTACTTCGTAGAAAGGAGTGTGTAGTGTATTCATTTACTGCTGCTGTTTCTCTTCCTCTTCACCACCCTCGAACCTACAAATTGGAGCGTTCCTTGTCATGGCCAAATCCACCTTGTGACCGAACAAGTTCCTAATGTTGTCAATCCTGTACTTGATCATTGTGGGTCTCTCCAAACTCAAACCCCAAGCGATGACTCTTACATTTTCAGGAAGTCCCATTGGTGCCAACATCTCTGGACGGAACATGCCTGAGTTACCAATCTCTGTCCACTTCTTCAAATCAGGATGATATCCGAAAATCTCCATGGATGGCTCTGTGTAGGGGTTGAACGCAGGCTTGAAACGCAGTTTTGTGATACCAATCTTTTTGAAGAAGGTCTCGATCGTTCCAATCAAATCTCCCAAGCTGAGGTCGTAATCTGCAACCAATCCCTCCACTTGGTGAAACTCGCACAAGTGGGTTGCATCCATAGTCTCGTTACGGAAGACTCTATCAATACTGAAATAACGTGCCGGTTGGAACCCTCCCTCCTGATTTGCAAGCTTGTACAGCATCTGAGAAGAGATGGCAGTAGTGTGCGTCCTCAATAAATTCTTGAAAGCTTCCTCTCTCTTAAAATCGTATCTGTATCCAATACTTCCACTTCCTCCACTTTCATGCATTGTCTTGACGCGTTCGTAATAGTCTTCAGGCACCGAAACAGTCGCGGCGGGCTCCTTGATGAAGAAGGTATCATGTGCATCTCTCGCTGGATGAGATTGCGGTTGGAACAAGGAGTCGAAATTCCAGAAGGAACTTTCCACCCATTTGCTGGTTGGCATCTCTTCAAAACCCATTTGCATTAAAATCTTTCGGAATTCAGCTCGTACCTTTAGCAATGGGTGAAGATACCCCCCTCCTACGCTCTCACCAAGCGTTTGAAAGTTGTATTCCTTAAAGGTAGTGGTTTTGTAACTTCCAGAGTCAAGCATTTCTTTGGTCAAATCAGCAGCCTTCTTTACACGTTTGGGTTTGTAGTCAGGTCCACGAGAGACAGTGTAGGATTTGCGTGTGACAAGTGAGATGAGCTTGCGTCGTTTGAGTGCTTGCACAGCTTTATCATCAAGAGCTTTGGGATCTCCATTGGCAGCTTGGAGTGCAGCGAGCTGTTCCCTAACGTCGTCCTTTGCCTCCGATACAATAGCAATAAGATTTCCCGATGCCTTATCCTTCTTGGCCCACTTGTTTTTCAGACAATTTCCCATACCGATTTTACTAATATCCTTCCCCACCTCCTGCTGCAACGCTGGTATGGACAATCCGGCATCTCCCGCTTTCACCAAGGCATTCAACACTCTGACCTCCTGTGATCCATTGGTTGAAATATCGTTGGCCTCCTTTTGAAGAACGAAGAATTGAGTCGATAGCTCCTTGAGGGTAACGTAGGCATCTCCCTCGAGAGATTTGGACACACCGACAATTTGGTTGTGATCAAAATTATGAGATGCAGCGAAAGCATAAGTGTCGGCGATAGTGGATCCCTCCTCTGCGGAGAGGGCGGATAGGATGGCAGATTCAGGGTCGCTCATGGTCTATTTCTCTATTAATAATACTCTCTCTGCGTGCCTCAACACAACAACAAAATGATCATTGCATGTTGCAAGCAACAAGCAAGCTTCCACGCGTTGTTTTGTGGCGGCCTGTGATGTGTCATAAACTCATGCTGTAATTAATGAACACACCCTATGGCACAAATCTTTCTTTTCCACTTCGATGACGCACAAGCTAGCAGTAGCCTGCCATTTTCAAAGACAACGCAACCATCGTGTTCTATTGATTGTACTGCTGTCTTCCGCGGTAGTGAGTAGGTGGCTGTTCGTCTCATTTCTGTGCGGAAATATCATTGCTGATAGCGTTGTGGTGCAATCACATCTATCGATTGTGCCTGCGAAAAAAGGACATATCCTGCATCTCTAGATACTGTGAACAGAAGAACAAGATGAAATTTTCTCACAGTTTGGCAATCATTGCCCTGCTTGGCAGCCAAACCCATGGCTTTCAACTTTCTCCGTCGATGGCAACAATGCAATCTCGATCAGTATCGTCTCTCTCGGCTTCGGTAGCTGAAGGATCGTCTATGGACACATCCTTGATGAAACAACAATCGCCTCCATCTCCACCAGATATGCAAGCATACTCCAATGGATTCAAAACAGTCTTTAATGAAGTTTCCTGCTCCCTCTCCACGCCTACAGAGGGTTCACTCCCTACAGATTTGATTGGGACATATTACAAAAGTGGACCTGCCATGTTCAGCGCTGGTTCATTACCACCACCAAAGAATTCCTTGGTCAAGCCGAAGCAACCTCCTGTTCCTGATGGTGAAGATATGAGTCGAATGGTATTGCATCCGTTTGAGGGAGATGGAGCCGTATTGGCCATGACATTTCATGGGCATGACAACATTGAGACGGGCGAAGTTAATACTGATGAAGCAGCTGATACTGTAGATACCAAGGGAAAGGTTACCACTAGATTTCGATATGTTCGAACCAATGCCTTTAACAATGAGCGAAAGAAGGGAAAGAAATTGTATACTGGGATGGAATCCACAAGATCCAATGACAGCGGCGGCACTGTGGGTAATGATCTGTCTCTTCCATTTTATAGACACCACTTACTTAATGGTTTGAACAAATTGAGAAAGAACACATCCAACACTCGCGCGGTATACTTTGGGAAGCGATTATTAACCATGTGGGCTGGTGGATTGCCGTACAAAGTGGATGCTCTTGCCTTGAGTACTGATGGTCGAAGTCAATTGGGTGGTATCATCAAAAGAGAGGAGAACGCCATGAGCTCCAGTGCCGTCATTGATTCCAAGCGCAATCGTATTTTATTTTATGGAATTGACGAACAGGCTAGTGGAAGTACATTGAATATTTATGAGTTCAATTCCAAGTTCCAGCCTATCAAAGAGAATGATGGAGCAGTTCAGTTGGAGCTACCAGGGCTGGCACTTGTGTATGACTTTGGTGTCACTGAAAACTATTGTGTGTTTGTACAGCCACAGTTGAAGGTGAATGGCATGCAGTACATGCTGAATAAGGAACCTGGTAAAAGTGCTGCACTGGAGAGTGAATCTGCGGTAAGTTCTATTTGTTGAGATGGAAGTGACAGTACGAACGCATTGTTCCTAACTAAACTGTTGATCCTGTTCCTTAGCTTCTACACATTGTTGCTCGGCCTGGAAACAAAGATGCTGGCGGAATGAAAACAATTGAAATCCCTTTCGATGGTATGGCAGAGGCCAACTTACAGATTATAAACTCGTATGAAAGTGAAGATGGTACAATTATCTTTGATGCCCTCCGATCTGCTGATAGTGGTGGAGGAAGCAAATCCAGTACTCAGTGGCCTTGGGCATCAACTCTTGGTGATTTCCAGAATATGTCATCAAAGAAGTCACTTTGGAGGTATGAAGTTAATCCAAAGAAAGGGTTGGTTTCGAAAGATTGTATCAGCCAGGATCAACTTTATTTTGGCGTCGTCAATTCTAATACAAGTGCGCAGAAACATCGATACATCTACGCTGCTGCGGGTGCGATGGGAGAGGGCGTTGCTCCTCCCCAAGGTATTACCAAATTTGATTTAGACACTGGTGCGCGAGAGAGTTGGTTTCCCGAAAGCTACGAGTTTTGTGGTGAGCCAATGTACGCGGAACGGCGTGGGGATGATTCGGAAGATGGGGGCTACATTCTTTCGACTTTGTTCAATGGCAAGGATGAATGCAGTGAGTTGGTCGTCTTGAAAGCAAACGATGTAGCTTCTGGTCCAATTGCCAGAGTTCCGATTGGAATTGCAGTCCCCCATGGCTTTCATGGATGCTTTGCTTCAACAGATGACGCCAACTGGACCTACGAACAGATTGAAAGAAGAGCAAAGTTGGCTGATAAGATGGAAACTAGGGGAAGCATGTGGAACGAGGTGAAGAGTGATTTCAGTGGATTAGGATTGAGATTTGATGATATGGAAGAATACTTCGGCGACTTGATGTAATTGGTCCCTCGGCTTAACTCCTATATAATGATTGTATCAGTAGTTTTTATGACAGAGTACTGCTCGATTTGCAAATCATGTTGCTAGCTTGAAACCCACGACGGCAGTTCCTTCCTCTACTTGATTTGAGGTTAATGACCACCGACCTTCGACTTGAATTGCTCCATCACATGTATCGGGAGAGTCGTCGCTGCGTGAATGCCAACACAAGTTAGTGGTTGGTGATGAGGTGTAGAAAACAGAAAATGTTAACCTGCAACGGAAAAGAATGCTTAGTCGGAAAGGTTTTGTATTATGTTACAGACACAGCTCCGATCATGACTCTCTAATCTGACCCATCCCCTACGAAAACTCTTCATCAATCCTGAGTATTTCTCTATTATTAACAACACGACAAAACCCATACATAACATCTTAGATTCTGCCCATGGAAACGTGACGAATTAATCTTCAAGTGCGGAGGCACCAGAAATAATCTCGATAAGCTCTGTTGTAATACGGGCTTGACGAGCACGGTTATATTTCAGTGTCAAAGAACCAATCAATTCTCCAGCGTTCTTGGAGGCGTTCTCCATTGCTGTCATACGGGAACCCTGCTCGGCAGCAGCACCGTCCATCCATGAGTGGTAAATTTGCGATGTAAGAAGGTATTCTTGCAAGTCAGTCAAGACTTCTGACTTGGTATCAGGCTCGAATTCGTAGGCGAGGAGTGGCTCGTCCTCTCCCTCTCCACTGAAAGGCTTGATAACCTTGTACATTTGGGTGTAAGTGGCGGCATTCTTGAAGGAGTTGTACATGAGAACAACGGCATCATAATCACCAGCTCCAGCGGCAATGAGCTCACTGGCAAGGGCACTCGCCAAGGTGAAGTTACCGGGTGACATAACTTCGGTCATGGATACCTGAATGAGTTCTGGGTAAACACGACGGAGCTGACCACGTCCCTTGTCTCCAATAACAGCAATATCGGCTTCCTTACCCTGTTTCTGGAGTGCTGCCACACAGTTCTTCACACTCTTGGTGATGAAAGAGTTGATACCACCGCACAATCCCTTATCGGATTGGAGGGTAACAATCAAAGACCTCTGAGGCAATTCTTCAAAAGTAGCATCTTCAACCACTTGGGGAGGACCATTGAGAGCATCCGCCCAATTGTTGAAGGAAATAGCGGTCATACGTCGGCCTTCATCTCCCTTGAGTTTGGCGGCGGAAACCATCTTCATGGAACTGGTAATTTTTTGGATATTTTTGGTGGATTGGATTTGGTTCCAAATTTGCTTCTCCGTAGCCATACCACGTGCAATTACGCTCCTGTGTTGTATTAGTAGGGTGGATGATTGTTAGAATAATGTGTAAATAAATGAGAGAGGGAGAACATAAACGACAAAGGAGTAATGTTCCGATCCTGTCCCAACAAAAATGTGTTAGAGAGGACGTCGGCTTGCTATAATGAGAATGCCCATTTAAATAGCACGCATATTTCATATTTCCAAGATATATCTTAGGTCCCCGTATCATCATTATATCTGGTTCTATTTTGTAGCCCACAACGGAGGAGGAGTAACACAGCCAATGATATATATTTTCAAAAACCGACGATAACCCTCTGGAACTTGATATGATGATTAAACCAAAAATTAAACGGCTATAATTCTAACTGACCTTGGAGCTGCACGGGCTGCGGCCCGAGTGGCGTGCTGTGCGATCCGGGGCAACATGGTGGTAATAGATCAATACTAGGGGACGTGCCGAAAGATAACAGCAGCGTTGGAAAGTTGAAAAGCGTGAGCGAGGGAAGGGCCTAAAAAATCGAGGACAGACTGAGAGCGATGTAACAAACTGTAACATCTTTGTAAATCACATCACAACACAGCAAAAAGCAAAACTCCAACCGCAACTTTGAATGAAAGGAGCTTGTGCTTGTGGTCGCTGTTATTAAAAGTATAGGGGGGGATAAAGTTAAAACACTCCAAGAAGTCTCACTCTACAACTCTGTTTCTTAGAAGGTTTCTAAATCGGTGTGAAATTGGCTTGTTGACTGACACATAATATAACAAAACAATGGGATTCCACTTGCCGTCGTTTTTGGTCGGATCTTCAATAGCTGGATGTGGGTTCCTACTCATCCATCGGGAGTTATCACATCGACACAGGTTGACAACTAAATGGGCTCTTCAAGAGTATGCTGAGAAAGAGTGGAAGGAATGGAGGAAGAGCTCATTAGATACAATTTCAGATGCTACCAAGGTTAGTAGTTTATATCAGACGTCTCCTTTACTTGCAGCAGTATGTATTTCTTGTGGGCAAACTCTAACTTATCAAAATGTCATCATCTCCTCGTATCCTGCCTTCAATGGTTGCAGAAAAATATGACACAAATACCTGATCCTAACGAAGCAACAACAGCGTTTACATCAAATTGGAACAGGGGGATTTCGTCTCTGAGGGGACTGTTGAGTCAAAAAAAGGAATGATGAGCTGGGATTAAAACGATGCTAAAGGGTATCACCGCAATGTAGGATTGTGCAAGTTTCGTCAGGTGTTAAAGTGATGTTATAAATCGTCTATGTCCAGTTGAAGATCAAACGCGGGTACATAATAGCTGTAATGCAATTTACCCAAATACTTTCAAGTTCACATGACGTTTGCTCAGGAGGGCTTTACATTTCTTATCTCATAGATTTTAATCGCTACCTTCATCAGAAGAGTCTCCTTCGCCGTCTCCAGCTTTCTCTCCGTACATCTGTCTATCGTACTCCTCTTTCGTAATCTTATTTGATCTCAACTTTTTATAAAGCCTCTCTTCCTTCGCCAACTCATCCCATTCATCAAAAATTCTTTGCTGCTTGCCGCGCTTCTTGTTTGGATTGCGTCCCTTGGCGATCTCCGCTGCTCTTCTGTCTTTCTGTTTCTGTATCCTTTCTGCTGCTCGTTGCTCTGCCTTGATTTGTTTCGCGTTCTTGCCTCCAGCAGCGAGCTCCGCAGCCAAGCGCTTTTGCCGTGCAGCCTCTCGAGTTTTGTCTTTGAATGAGATAGCATGAATGTTGATTTCAGGTCCAGCGGGTTTGAAGTTTATCTTTCCAAGCTTGTCGCGTAGTTCTGGCATCTTTGGTAGGCGAAGGAGAGAGAATGATGTTGCAAGGACACCTAAATCGAGGGATGCAAATCGAAAGATAAAGCCACACTGGTGCTCTTTGTATGCACGAATATATGAGGTGTACGCCTTCGTACCCTTTTCCAGCATATCTCTGTCCTTCAATATCAGTTTTCGAATAGATGGGAGGACGTCCGGGACAAACACATCTGAGCCAGCGGCACTCTTCATAATTTTCTTTTCAACTGCGGGAGATGGTTCATTAGAATCTTTGTTTGCCTGTTCTTTGCTTTCCGGTTCTTTGCTTGCCTCCTTCGGGCCTTTCTCGTCCTTTTGCTCCTCGCCGTCATCGCTATCTTCTTCTGTTGGGGGCTTGCACACCTCATCATCCGGTAACTCCGTCAAAGGGACCTTCTTCAGACGCAGAAAATCAACGTAAGCCTCTTCTTTCCTCGTCAAGAATACTAGCGACTTTCCAGTCTTTCCAGCTCGAGCTGAACGACCGACACGATGAACGTATGATGATGGATCGACTGGCGCATCGAACTGGATTGTCCATGATATGTCGGATATATCCAGCCCGCGAGCTGCCACGTCGGTACAAAGTAAAGCGCCTCCAGCATTTACTGTGTCGTCATCATCGTCATCTGTTTGACCACACTTGCGTTGTCGGAAGCGTTCCATTGCCTTTTCTCGCCTCTTCTGGACTAGTTTGCCATGCAGGCTTTCGTATACATATCCTTTGCATGGTGAATTCAGTTCTTTTAGGACAGCACTGTAATACTCAACACAAGCGCACGTCAAGAAGAAGATGATCACCTTTTCTTGGCTGTGCTGTCGAAGAAATGACAGAAGACGAGATAGCTTCTCGTCCAATGGGGAAATAATGTAGTAATTTGTGAGTGATGATGGTGTTGCTTGTTGACTCTGATCTTTCTTCGCCAACTGCTGCTCTGATTCATTCTTCTCGCTGCTTTTAAGCTGCTTTGCAGACACAGCCACATCCACTACAACAGGATTTCTCATACCACTCTTGACGCACAACTTCTTCACTCCACTCGTATTTGTCGCACTAAATAAGCCTGTTCTTCTCATTCTCGGGAGTCTGCTCAAAATAGAAGTTAAGGTGACTTCAAACCCCATGTCTAAAAGCACGTCGCTCTCATCCAGAATGAGCACTTCCAGTTCGGAAACATCGATGTTGTCATATCTAGTGAACACGTCTTCCACCCTACCTGGAGTTCCAATCACAATATCTGACTGAAGCTTTGCAAACTGCTGTATATCAGATGCAACCAAGTGAGAGCTTGCACTCGTCGACCCCTTCCTGTCTCCTCCGCCTCCTCCAACTAGCAGCAGCGGCTCACTCATTCCGCAACTTGCACATAAGTCTTTGCACACGGTATAAGTTTGTCTCGCCAACTCACGTGTCGGTTCCAAAATGAGCCCACCGATCTGATTCTTCTTGAGTAAACTTGTCCGGCGCAAAATCATTTCCACTACAGGGATCAAGAATGCAAGAGTCTTGCCACTCCCAGTAACAGCTCGCACGAACACATCGTGGTGAGTTAAGAACAGAGGAATGGTTGTAGATTGAACAGGAGTAGGTGACGGAAAGTCATAAGGTGGTTGAGATAGGAAGGTCAATATTGATGGAGAGAGTGGCGGCTTAATGGAGGCAAAAGCATTTTGCTGAGATTTTACATTGCAGGCTTCATCAGCACTAGCTGCACTTGAAGCATCAGTAGATTTTCCGCCGCTCTTCGTCTTCTTTTTCTTTGCCATCTTTCTGCAGTGCTTTAACTAAAATAAGGAGTATGGTGTGTATACTGCTGTCAATAAGATCAATTGTACCAAGCAATTTATGGTCAATAGTGATGTTCTGTCAGAGAAATGATTGGCGGCCGCATGTGCTCGCTTGCTTTGCCGTTTTATTTAGGACACAATGTCCGTAGGACATATTGTCCGTTCATCGATCGGACAACCAATGCCCCTTACACGATCACCACCTTACCTCTTGCATCTCACCTACAATACCCTTACTCTAGTAGCTTCTATCACCATGAACTAATCATAATATTGTTATCTATTATCATCTATCCCTCATCGTTACATTCTATTATCGACCTAGTGTGTTAAACAAAACGTTGCAGCGAGGAAAAGAAGAGAAGGGAGTCAAAACATTTTCATTTGTGACCTGATGAGGTCATAATATGCACATTCAGCCACCGTATCATATCCAACACAGCAAGATCTAAAGGACCATTAAGATTGGTTACGATGGTAAAAAAGTTGAACAATCATTAATCAAGCTCCTTGTAGCTGTATCAGCCAGATAAAACCAAGTACATGACCTGATGAGGTCCAATTTGCGGTGGCAGCCAGATCATAATCAAGAATCATTTAGTATCTAACACTGCATGCGTAGAAATGAGCAGCTTTGATGAATCATTATATTCTTTCAAACTGATTAAGAATCAAACATGCCATTGCTCAAGCTCTTTATATGTGCATCAACCATGCTGCAGCATCAAAAGTGACCTGATGAGGTCCAATATGGGATGGCCGCCAGCCGCCAGCAACACTCTAGCACCATATCGTATCTCACGCTGTGAGTATGGCAATCCACAGCTTCTAAGGGCCCATTATTGTTGGCCATGATAGTAAAGAAATATATTCATTAAAGCTAAAGGAGTAGAACCATATCGTATCTCACGCTGTGAATATGACAATCAACAGCTTTTAGTGACCCATTATAGTTGGCCATGATAGTATAGAAGCATCTTTTGCACGGCTCAAGCATTGGTTGGTCGTATCGGCGTCGCTACACCGTCGTAGGTGACCTGATGAGGCATCTGAGATGGCCGCCAGCTCTACTCTCTAGCACCATATCGTATCTCACGCTGTGAATATGACAATCAACAGCTTTTAGTGACCCATTATAGTTGGCCATGATAGTATAGAAGCATCTTTTGCACGGCTCGAGCATTGGTTGGTCGTATCGGCGTCGCTACACCGTCGTAGGTGACCTGATGAGGCATCTGAGATGGCCGCCAGCTCTACTCTCTAGCACCATATCGTATCTCACGCTGTGAATATGACAATCAACAGCTTTTAGTGACCCATTATAGTTGGCCATGATAGTATAGAAGCATCTTTTGCACGGCTCAAGCATTGGTTGGTCGTATCGGGCGTCGCTACACCGTCGTAGGTGACCTGATGAGGCATCTGAGATGGCCGCCAGCTCTACTCTCTAGCACCATATCGTATCTCACGCTGTGAATATGACAATCAACAGCTTTTAGTGACCCATTATAGTTGGCCATGATAGTATAGAAGCATCT
Organism: Skeletonema costatum; assembly: GCA_018806925.1. Lineage (NCBI taxonomy): Eukaryota > Bacillariophyta > Thalassiosirophyceae > Thalassiosirales > Thalassiosiraceae > Skeletonema > Skeletonema costatum. The sequence continues at coordinate 123,454 of JAHBBA010001184.1, forward strand.
TTTGCACGGCTCGAGCATTGGTTGGTCGTATCGGGCGTCGCTACACCGTCGTAGGTGACCTGATGAGGCATCTGAGATGGCCGCCAGCTCTACTCTCTAGCACCATATCGTATCTCACGCTGTGAATATGACAATCAACAGCTTTTAGTGACCCATTATAGTTGGCCATGATAGTATAGAAGCATCTTTTGCACGGCTCAAGCATTGGTTGGTCGTATCGGGCGTCGCTACACCGTCGTAGGTGACCTGATGAGGCATCTGAGATGGCCGCCAGCTCTACTCTCCAGCACCATATCGTATCTCACGCTGTGAATATGACAATCAACAGCTTTTAGTGACCCATTATAGTTGGCCATGATAGTATAGAAGCATCTTTTGCACGGCTCAAGCATTGGTTGGTCGTATCGGGCGTCGCTACACCGTCGTAGGTGACCTGATGAGGCATCTGAGATGGCCGCCAGCTCTACTCTCTAGCACCATATCGTATCTCACGCTGTGAATATGACAATCAACAGCTTTTAGTGACCCATTATAGTTGGCCATGATAGTATAGAAGCATCTTTTGCACGGCTCAAGCATTGGTTGGTCGTATCGGGCGTCGCTACACCGTCGTAGGTGACCTGATGAGGCATCTGAGATGGCCGCCAGCTCTACTCTCTAGCACCATATCGTATCTCACGCTGTGAATATGACAATCAACAGCTTTTAGTGACCCATTATAGTTGGCCATGATAGTATAGAAGCATCTTTTGCACGGCTCAAGCATTGGTTGGTCGTATCGGGCGTCGCTACACCGTCGTAGGTGACCTGATGAGGCATCTGAGATGGCCGCCAGCTCTACTCTCCAGCACCATATCGTATCTCACGCTGTGAATATGACAATCAACAGCTTTTAGTGACCCATTATAGTTGGCCATGATAGTATAGAAGCATCTTTTGCACGGCTCAAGCATTGGTTGGTCGTATCGGGCGTCGCTACACCGTCGTAGGTGACCTGATGAGGCATCTGAGATGGCCGCCAGCTCTACTCTCCAGCACCATATCGTATCTCACGCTGTGAATATGACAATCAACAGCTTTTAGTGACCCATTATAGTTGGCCATGATAGTATAGAAGCATCTTTTGCACGGCTCAAGCATTGGTTGGTCGTATCGGGCGTCGCTACACCGTCGTAGGTGACCTGATGAGGCATCTGAGATGGCCGCCAGCTCTACTCTCTAGCACCATATCGTATCTCACGCTGTGAATATGACAATCAACAGCTTTTAGTGACCCATTATAGTTGGCCATGATAGTATAGAAGCATCTTTTGCACGGCTCAAGCATTGGTTGGTCGTATCGGGCGTCGCTACACCGTCGTAGGTGACCTGATGAGGCATCTGAGATGGCCGCCAGCTCTACTCTCTAGCACCATATCGTATCTCACGCTGTGAATATGACAATCAACAGCTTTTAGTGACCCATTATAGTTGGCCATGATAGTATAGAAGCATCTTTTGCACGGCTCGAGCATTGGTTGGTCGTATCGGGCGTCGCTACACCGTCGTAGGTGACCTGATGAGGCATCTGAGATGGCCGCCAGCTCTACTCTCTAGCACCATATCGTATCTCACGCTGTGAATATGACAATCAACAGCTTTTAGTGACCCATTATAGTTGGCCATGATAGTATAGAAGCATCTTTTGCACGGCTCAAGCATTGGTTGGTCGTATCGGGCGTCGCTACACCGTCGTAGGTGACCTGATGAGGCATCTGAGATGGCCGCCAGCTCTACTCTCTAGCACCATATCGTATCTCACGCTGTGAATATGACAATCAACAGCTTTTAGTGACCCATTATAGTTGGCCATGATAGTATAGAAGCATCTTTTGCACGGCTCAAGCATTGGTTGGTCGTATCGGGCGTCGCTACACCGTCGTAGGTGACCTGATGAGGCATCTGAGATGGCCGCCAGCTCTACTCTCTAGCACCATATCGTATCTCACGCTGTGAATATGACAATCAACAGCTTTTAGTGACCCATTATAGTTGGCCATGATAGTATAGAAGCATCTTTTGCACGGCTCAAGCATTGGTTGGTCGTATCGGGCGTCGCTACACCGTCGTAGGTGACCTGATGAGGCATCTGAGATGGCCGCCAGCTCTACTCTCTAGCACCATATCGTATCTCACGCTGTGAATATGACAATCAACAGCTTTTAGTGACCCATTATAGTTGGCCATGATAGTATAGAAGCATCTTTTGCACGGCTCAAGCATTGGTTGGTCGTATCGGGCGTCGCTACACCGTCGTAGGTGACCTGATGAGGCATCTGAGATGGCCGCCAGCTCTACTCTCTAGCACCATATCGTATCTCACGCTGTGAATATGACAATCAACAGCTTTTAGTGACCCATTATAGTTGGCCATGATAGTATAGAAGCATCTTTTGCACGGCTCGAGCATTGGTTGGTCGTATCGGGCGTCGCTACAACGTCGTAGGTGACCTGATGAGGCATCTGAGATGGCCGCCAGCTCTACTCTCTAGCACCATATCGTATCTCACGCTGTGAATATGACAATCAACAGCTTTTAGTGACCCATTATAGTTGGCCATGATAGTATAGAAGCATCTTTTGCACGGCTCAAGCATTGGTTGGTCGTATCGGGCGTCGCTACACCGTCGTAGGTGACCTGATGAGGCATCTGAGATGGCCGCCAGCTCTACTCTCTAGCACCATATCGTATCTCACGCTGTGAATATGACAATCAACAGCTTTTAGTGACCCATTATAGTTGGCCATGATAGTATAGAAGCATCTTTTGCACGGCTCAAGCATTGGTTGGTCGTATCGGGCGTCGCTACACCGTCGTAGGTGACCTGATGAGGCATCTGAGATGGCCGCCAGCTCTACTCTCTAGCACCATATCGTATCTCACGCTGTGAATATGACAATCAACAGCTTTTAGTGACCCATTATAGTTGGCCATGATAGTATAGAAGCATCTTTTGCACGGCTCAAGCATTGGTTGGTCGTATCGGGCGTCGCTACACCGTCGTAGGTGACCTGATGAGGCATCTGAGATGGCCGCCAGCTCTACTCTCTAGCACCATATCGTATCTCACGCTGTGAATATGACAATCAACAGCTTTTAGTGACCCATTATAGTTGGCCATGATAGTATAGAAGCATCTTTTGCACGGCTCAAGCATTGGTTGGTCGTATCGGGCGTCGCTACACCGTCGTAGGTGACCTGATGAGGCATCTGAGATGGCCGCCAGCTCTACTCTCTAGCACCATATCGTATCTCACGCTGTGAATATGACAATCAACAGCTTTTAGTGACCCATTATAGTTGGCCATGATAGTATAGAAGCATCTTTTGCACGGCTCAAGCATTGGTTGGTCGTATCGGCGTCGCTACACCGTCGTAGGTGACCTGATGAGGCATCTGAGATGGCCGCCAGCTCTACTCTCTAGCACCATATCGTATCTCACGCTGTGAATATGACAATCAACAGCTTTTAGTGACCCATTATAGTTGGCCATGATAGTATAGAAGCATCTTTTGCACGGCTCAAGCATTGGTTGGTCGTATCGGCGTCGCTACAACGTCGTAGGTGACCTGATGAGGCATCTGAGATGGCCGCCAGCTCTACTCTCCAGCACCATGCAACACTAAAGTACCAAATGTATATCGTGTCTGACGTCGTGATTGGAGTAGTGAACATCTTCTTGTTACCCATTATAGTTGGCCACGATAGCGTAGAAGGATATATGCCACTACTCAAGCTCTTAACATGTGTATTAGCCATGCTGCACCGTCGTAATGTCCTGATGAGGTCCAATTTGGGGTTGCCGCAAGCAACACTCTCGTTCTGAATCGTATCTAATGCTGCGAATGTCGCAATCAACTGCTTTTTGTAGCCTGTTATGATATGATTGGTTTCGATAATAGAAGGATATATGCCTCTACTCAAGCTCTTTATGTGTGTATTATTGTAGCTTGGTGGTCTTTGAAGTCGCTTGCAAATTTACAGTTCTCAGATCCGGTGTGATCATCTTTTTTGTTTGTGAGGAATCGGAACGAATCACTCTAGGCCTCGTTCGAATCGATTTTTAAATCTAGCGAAATCATTGCTATCACGTGGCTAATAGTATAATAGTCGAGTTGCCAATCCTATGCCAACATAAAAACGACCATATCTCCAAAAGTATGATAGTCAGCACAGCAGACGAACACATGCAATACTTGCAAGAGGATGTAGAATAAGATTCCGGTGCGATTCATTAGAATAGGCCTTCAATCAATCGAAAAAAGATGATCACGCGGGGTCTGAGAACTGTAAAATTGGCGGGAACCACCATTCGACCGTTATTTTGATTTTGACATCTTCAAAATGAAAATCATGAGCGAGCCGGCGATGTTAGTAGTGTCACTTACTACAACTGTTTTGCCTTTGACCAGTAGCTAATACACTTCTTTCAATTGTGGCAACACAATATATCATAAATAGAATTGAATGACAATGGCTCAAGTTGCAGCAAAGGCGAATCCCAGGTGATTTTCATTTGTTTGCATTCTAGTTTGATCGGCAGGCCAGTTTTTCATAGTCCACTCACCCTTCACCTCTTTCTTCATCTACTCCCTTAATATTATAGCTTGATAGATTCCGTCAATTAATGGCCGAAAAGAAGCTAAGCAATCATTCACCGTCGGAAATAGACTCAATGCAGTCTTCGGGAGAGGATGCTCTTCATTCAGCATCGGCTGGTCAGTCGGGCGCGGTTGAGAAGATTAGTGCTGGCAAGTCAATGCAGAGCATAAAAGAGAACACCCACCCTAACAACAATCACGCGGCAATGAAACAGATCATGATGAAGCGCGGTAATATTATGACACCGAAGAACGAAAGTAACCAGGCGGTGGAATTAGCAGTCTCGATGGATGAATCAGATGCCTCTCCCTTCGCCATGTTGGGTAATTATCTCGACGAAAGTAGGTTATCTCAATTGGGGGTTGGGCTCAATCGTTTCTTCACTTCGTTCAAATGATGGAATTGACAATGAATCAATTGCAATTACACCCGCTAAATGGAAAAGAGGGAATGGGCAGGATGCGGCATTGGGAGAATGGGATGCCTCAGGCATATTGACGTTTCTTGGAGAGTCTCCTTTGTTTGATGAACAACAAACTAACAACAATGTGATTGAGGAGAATGGCGACCTAGTCCAAAGTAGTGCAAAGAAGGTGAAGAGCCTAGAACAGAAGCTTCTTCGTTCCACTGATCACATTGCGTCACCTGAGATGACCCCTATCAATCAGAACAAGGAAGTCAAGTTTGCCATCCAGGGTGGGTGGCAAACACCAAAGGGTGACACTTTGTCCAAGTACCCCAAGTCACCATTTATGGGAGAGAAACCATCCATGATGGATGAGAACAGTATGGAACCACAGGTGAATCCTATGAATGAGAGCGTTCTTATTAGTGACGACGATGCCTCGGTGGAATCTAACGAAGCATCTGACGAAAGTACGTCCATCTCTCAGGGCAGTAGAGGACGTTCATCATCAAAGGTGAAAGTCTACCAGAGCTCCACCGCCACCTCTCCAAGTAAGGCATCATTGATGGAACGAAACAAGACACTTGTGAAAGAAGTCCGCTTTGCGGATCAAACATGTGTCGAGCTGTCCGCCAAGAACAAGTATTACAAGGAACAATACGGGCAAGTCAAGAAGGACCTAGTTGCAGCAAACAAAGATAATTCGTTGTTGAAGGAGAACTATGAAACTTCGTTGCAGGAGAATACTCGTCTCAAGGTGTTGGTTGAATCTCTACAAGCTCAGAAGGACCAAGCCACATCGCAAGTCGAAGCTTACCGCAACCAAATCGCCACTACAGAAGAGTCGCACCGCTCTGACTTGAAACGATGGGAGGACACACACCATTCTCACTTGAAGAATTCCCAGAAGCAACTTAGCACCCTCAATGAACGGCTTGAACAAAGCCTCATTGCGAACAAGTCTCTCCAAGGTAAATTGAATGCAATCGAAGGTCAGCTTGAGTCCAAGAAACTTCAGGAAGATTCTTCATCGGAAGAACTGATTCGTTCCCTCAAGGGACTTGTTGCGAGTGGTGGAGATAATGCTACATCTAAGGCCGCTGCATCAATTCGTGAAACTAATCAGATCCGCATCAATGAGTTGCAAAAGCAATGCGAAGAGCAGCAAGATCAGTTGAAGCAGGCGCGAAGTGAGTGTGAAATGATTGGCTACGATCGCGATTATTGGCAAAGCCAATGTGATGGACTTCATCGACAAATCACTCAGTGGAACCAATCGTCAGATTCATTGCTTGACGTATTCTTCAACGAAGATGGTAGCCACAATGAAGATTTCATTAACAACCTAGCATTCACTCCAACGAAAGAGAAGGGCGGGGATGCTTCAGTGGATAACCCCGTGACCCCACATCGAACTTATTGGCCAGGACACTCCAATCTGAACTCAAACGACGCCAGACTACATCTGACAAACTCGAACAAACTGAACGTAATGTTACCGCGCTTGCAGCATGAAATTCACGACATGAAGATGGACACGGAAGAAAGCAGGGCAGACAAAGCTCTTCTCGAAGAAGAGTTGGAAGAAAAGTGCATTGCCATTGCTGAATTCGATGAGCTCTTAGAGTACAAGGACGCGAAGATTGATGAGTTGGAGACCATGTTGGAACAACAGAATGTCCAGATTGATAATCTTTTAGATGAGATCGATGTGATGTGTAACGAAGAGAACTCTGAAGATGAATCGAAACAACATGCATCTCCCTCCAAAGAAATGAGGAGAAGGATTGTATCTCTTGAAGAACGGCTTGATGCAGCAGAGGAAATGTTGGCATACAGCGATGAAGAGCTACAACAAACAACTGACGAATTGGCTGCGACAAAAGAGCAATTAAACGAGTTTGACGAGAGCAATGAAAAGATGAACAAGGAGCTTTCAAATGCATACATTGAGATAGCTGATCAGAAGAGATTCAGTGACTTCCAGGCCTCCACGATTGAGAGAATTAACGAAGAACTCTCTCAAAGCTCCGACAAAAATGAGAAGTTGAGGAAGCAACTGGCATCTTTCTTCAAATCTTTGCAGGCACTTGACAAAATTCTCCGTAACTACGAAGAATCAGACGATACTGTTCGTCAGAGGATGGCCGAGTTCAGCATCAAGATTGCTGAACTTGCCGCCAAGGTGAATAGATTATCACTCGGTATGACTGCAGTAGAAGGCAAACCTTCGGCGATCGTTGATCATGAGCGCAACGAAGCAAATGAGAAGTTACATCAAGCTCTTGGCTACTTGGAAGAGCTACGAACGAAGTAAAATCCCAGAGTAAAGAAAGCGAGAGTCTCAGGAGCCAATTGAATACGATGACTGCAGAATTAAATTTCTACAAGCTAGGCGGCACAAAGACAGTCGACAGCGGCACACCCCAGATGTCTGCATTGAGGATCAACAACACTGATCTCATCAATGAAAATGAGCAACTTCGTGTTAACCTCAAGTCGTGCGAGCTTCAACTCGAGAATCAAAAGGCATTACTCAGATCTGCAACTCAAGAAGCAGAAGGATTCAGGGACAACGCCAAGGCATCTAAATCGGCCTTTGAGTGCCTCCAAGCGGAAGCGACGTTAACGAAGGAGTCTCTCTCCAAGATGGAAGAGGAGTGCAAATACTTACGCCAAGAAGTTTCAAAGCAGATGAATGAACTCAAACAGAATCAAAGGAGCATGTCCGAAGCGCAAGAGAAGTTACTGAAGGAAAAGACCGCGCTTCAAGAAAGATATCAATCACTGGAGACAAACTGCAAGAACCTAGAGACAAAATTGATATCAGAATTTGAAGAGCGTCGCAGCGTAGAAGCATCATTGGAAGATGCTTTGAAGCACAACGAGGCACTCGAAAAAGAGCTGGAAATGAATCTGGAGGAATGCGACGAAAAGCAGGAAGAATGCCAAGCACTTATTGTTCAACTGCAACAACTCCAAAGTGCTTTGGCTGATGCTGAGGATGAGAGATCGGAACAGCAAGAGGATATCGACAGGCTTGAGCTCCAGATCAAGGAGCAAAATGACAGCCTGCTCTCGTGCGAGGAGATCATAATAGGGTACAAGGACGACATCCGGCGCCTCAAGAATGAACTACACCACACTATTACTGAGAAAAATAGCCGCATTGAAATGCTAGAGAAGGGATTAGGCGATCGGCAAATGTTGTTTAACGAGCAGCTATCGCGAACGAAGAAAGAGCGTGACGAATCTAATGCTGACCTTACCGGAATGATTGACAAGCTCAAAGTTGAGCTTCAAGCCACAAACTCATCTCATAAACAATTCGCTGAAAATGCGAAGAAGGAAATAGTTGAGTTTGAAAGTAAGATCCGTAAGCAGGAGGAGCAGATCAACAGCCTTCAATACGAACTCCATCAATCGGAACAACAGTTGAATGCGATGGAGATTGACTACTCCAGGCTGGCAACGAAGAATGATGACGATTCAGAGGATGCTAACCAACTCCGTCAGCAAATGTATGAGCTGCATGCCAACTTGGAAGAACTCGAGGACACCCGCGGTCAGCAAAGCCAAGAGATTGCCGAGTTAACGGAGGACAATAATCGGCTTGCTCACAAATGTCACACCTTCAAAACTACAGTCAAAGAGCTCAACAACAAGGTCAAATCGTGGGAGAAGAGCTATCGCGATCAGTCTGACTTGCTTTTGTCATATTCAAGGGAGATCTCGCGCTTGAACAGTGGTCGTGGCTACTGAGCTAGCAGAGCTATACTAAAGACCTGACGCCTTGTGTTTTGGAAGCGCATTGCGTCGTGGCCAATACAGTAGTTTATGTATAGGATTTTTTTGTAGAGAAATGTAAGAGTGCAATCTATTCCTTTTGCCATTATCTATGTTTCTTTTTGCAGCTTGAATTGTGCTTCATAGAGTTACAATCACTCAACTACCCCTCAAGTTGAATACCGCAGCTAAGTAGTACACTTATGTAGCGTCTCTTGCATATTACTCCTCTGCCACAACTGACAGAATAAACGTTACATCTACATCGTTTCCCAGCTTGACGACGCAAGTGTATTCCCCAGTGTGTTTGATATCCTTCTTCTTCACATCTTTCCCATCACTATCTTTCATGGCAGTCAATTTAATTTGCTTCCCCTCCCAGCTTCCATCTGGAAATGTGTTCGCCAACTCTTCCATAATCATCTTGGGATTGATTCCACCGAACAAGTTACCCTCTGGACCGGCCTTCCTCTTCATAGTGAGAGCCACGCCACATATATCTTGATCAGTGCTGCATTCTTCACCCAAACTTTCAAACATAACTTCTTCCATCATCTTCTTCGTGTCTACGGCTTTTTGTGTTGCCTCTGCTTCTTCCTTTTGTTTCTCTGCCTCAAGATTAGCAACTTCTTCGGCACTAATAAGGCGTGCCTTCTTCTGCCTCTGGAGCTGGTTTTGGAAAACTGCAGATGAGACAAAGATGATATCACCTGCTTGTCCGATATTCGGCACACTGGTGAGCATTTTAATTTGTATCTTTCCATTTTTTGAAACCGGTGGAACTCCTGCAGTTTTAACTGTGCCAGATGATCCTCCTACATTCTTCTTCTTACCAAATAGTTCAGTGCCGTATCCAGTTGCAATTTGTTGCTGAACTCGTGATGGATGATTTGCTGCAGATGGCCAACCAGCTTTTGTGATTGAAGGCGCCGCTGGTGGAACGAAGGATGCTTTTGAGTACGTCGATGATGACTGCGCTGTTGTCGAGCAGGCGAAGACTGCTAGAAGCACAAGTCTGGTAGTGAAATTCATCTCTCCTACTATCTTAATTACTTTGATATCTTATGCCAGCTTCCACGCCATGAAGGATGTTGGATTTGTTGAGCGCGCGAGTTGAAGGTTGAAGTGATGTGATGGGAGAAGAGGCAAGCAAGGAGATGAGATGGAAGACAGGCGTCTGCACAAAAAATCTTCTTTCATGAAAATCAGAAGTCAGAAGGCACAATTCAACGCAAGATGATGGTGCCGCTTTACTTTGCATTAGATACAAACGTCCACAATGACTGACCCCATCGATTTGACGCTATCTTCAGATGAAGAGTCGCCACCTGATGATCCTCCGCAGCCACAGCCACAGCGGCGCGGCCGCCGGCGGGGTGATCAACCGCAGCCTGATCTTGGGATTGTTCCGGTCAATGTCGATGAGAGGGAACAAGAAGTGAACTTACCAACACCAACTCTCACCAACAACGACACTGATGAAGGTCTGAAACCATCGACAACAAGTGGAACGGGCCTCTGGGACTTGTGGACTCGCAACTTCAAATCACCTTTGTTTGCCTTGCTTGATTTGATCGATAATTCTGTCGATGCTGCACTGTTTACAAAAAGGTTGCAAATCCGACATTCCAGGAAGAGTACAAATCTATCGTGATGTTTACAAACATGGCCGACACTCATACACTACTGGTCTATGCATCAGGAATAACAGCATGAACAAAATCACTTCCTTGGATCTAGCACTTAATCACTTGTTTTCTTCCGATAAGGTTACACCGAATACCATTGGTGAAAAGTAAGTCTGTTCCAAACCAAACAAAGCACTTTCTCACCTCTTTCTAACCTTTTCGTTCGTTGCAATATTATCCGTTCTTGCAGTGGTGTAGGTATGAAGCAAGCTGCTGCTTCCTTGAGCGATATGACTTTTGTCTTGGTCAAGAATGGCTCAAATGAAGAACTGGAACTCGGAATCATAGCAAAAGTTCTACAGAACGAGGTAGGTTGCTTCCTGCCCTGTTTCAAGTTCAATGACTTAAAGAACCTTTCCAAGAAGATGACGGAAGTGTTCAAACAGAGCCAGTATGCATCCGTGGCCAAGTGCGTCGCAGAGTACGGAAAGGTAACTACCGACGGCGTTCCTAGCCTAGACAAAGGTATTGAACGGCTTTGCAAACACTTTGAAGATATATGCAAGAAGTTCCACGATAATCCGTATGTGTTCGAAGTCATACTGGACAAAGTTCATGACCGTAATTCAAAACATGCATCTGGAGCAAAAGATAAGCAGGCCACAGTTGCAGAGATCATGAAGACACTCCAAAACGACATTCCTATGAGGTACTTGCACATCGACGAGACATTCAAGTTCTCCGTTGGCAAGAAAGAGCTCACGTTTAGATATTGGCAGGAAAGGTTGGTTGAGTTTACAGAAATTGAGATACCAGTTAGATCTAAAACACCATGGCATGAAAACTTCGGAGTAGACATGCCCGATCAATATTGGCTGAGAATCTTTCTTGGCTTCGATAGATTCAGAATCGCTGAATCTGATGTTGAGCCGGAGACTGGCATTAAGAAATCCAATAAGCAATGTTCTCTTTACATTTATAGCCGAATGTCAGGCCGGCTGATTCTTCGTGAGAGAGATAGTCGTGTGAGGCTCAGACTAAATGCTGGTGGAACAGAGTTCTGTCAAGCGCTGACTGTCATTATCGACGACGTTGATGGTCATCTTCCAGTTAACCCAACCAAACAGGATGTCGTCTATCAACCAAAGTCAAGGGGGCGAAACGCACGAGGATAATTTATATGCGATGGTTCGAGCTGTTGTTGCGTTCTACTATACACACCACAAGAAGAAGTACGGTGGAAAGAAGAACATTCTTACTTCTAAGATATCTCAGTTTGTTGACAGAGAGCTTCCCGATGGGATGAAATCCTGTGCAAATTGTAAGCTGACTACGTACAAAGTCTTGTTCAACCAAACGAATACTAACAAGATTCGAGTGGTGATCAGAAGAAGAACCCGGCGTCGACACTGTCTTTCGTCTAATACCTGAAGAGAAGACGTTGAAGTCACCAGGAAGAACAGCAAGGAAACGAAAGCCTTCTTCTATCAAGAAGAACTCGAATCCAGAGGCAGAGGAGGAGCTTGAAGCTGCAAACAAGAAACGCAGCAAGAAGGACACTAAGCGTCATAGCCCCACTGGCATGAGATCTACACCCAGGCGAGCAGCGGGGAGACCAAAAAAATATGGTGACGATTTTAATGACAATGGCCAATCTGATTCGGAAGATACAAGCTCAGAGGAGAGGGGAGACAATGTCAAAAAATCGAAAAATGTTGGAAAAGGTTGCCTTGACCTTTGCATGAGTTCCGACGACGAAAGTGAAAGTAGGTATGGCAAGAAGTCACGCAACCCAAAGATAATATCTCCCGGGCCGAAGGGCAAGGACTCAAACGAAGCACTCGAAAACAGGATCGATGAGCTGGAAATTGAGAACTCCATACTGAAGGCGAAGACAGAGACACTGCAGGAGGAACTCAAGGCAGCAAAGCGTAATATTCGAATGTTGGAAAGGGAGATGAAGAGGGCAGAGGAGTGAAGAATATTCGGAAGGGTGCGAGTATTTATTGTAGCAATTGTATTATGTAATTTAGTTTCTTTCACTAACATATTCGACGTATCATGGGTGTTTATTCATCGCGCATAGACTACATACGACCGCCTACATGGACCCCCCAGCAATGTCACGGGGAAGACACTCTCCTTTCTTGTGCCTCTTCCAATCTGCCTTTTGGCATTCTCCACTGCAGTAAGCTGCTAACTTGCATCGGCTGCAGCGTTTGAAATCAATTATTTTGGATTTGTCATCACTCACTCCAGACTTTTCCTCTTCACTCTTGCCGCAATGAAAGCAAAGCTTTGGAACGCTAGAGCGAGGAAAGATACAAGCCAGAGTGGGATGGCTGATGCCAAAGCTGAAACCGACGCCAAAGTAAGTTTTGCCAATGAATCGTACAGACGACGAGATGTCCATAATATTGATGATTTTATCATGTCTCTCAAAATTTGTGGCCTTGATAACAACGATTCCTTTGCCCGAGAAAGACAAGGCGGCAAATTGTTCCTTTGACGTCAGATTTGCTGGTAGATTTGGTGATGAACCGTCGACGGGTCTTTCATACCACTTTTGCACGATGATATCTGCATTCGTTGTGCTACCAGGCAACCCCTTGGGATGCTCAATGCGAGGAGATTCACGGGCGATGTAGGCACCAGCTCTGTAGGAATCATTTTCACGACAGGAAATTTGTGCTTCCAAAAAATCCATTAGATTCTCTCGATTGCTCGATTTGCCACTACTTACTTCCAGTGGTGGATACAATTCAAAAAGTAGAGTGGCAAAGCCGGCGCGATCGTACGCATTATTACTGATAAACATTTGAATCGGATCCGGCGTCTGTGAGAACACATTACCAAGGCCAGCTGCGGCAACGCCTAAAGAATCCATCCAGCCGCCATCATATTCCCCCGAGTTGGTGATATTCTCAGGAGTCAAGGCGTCGATGTAACCATTCACAAGTTTGCGGCGCTTGAGCCGAACGGCTGCACGTCTTGCTGATGAGTTCTCCTCCATATCTCCCCTTAAGTATTGGACACAGGCCACGCCACAATGATAATGAAGAAGTTCCAGCTGAGAAAGCGAAGATGAAAGAAACGAGAGATCTTTCGGGTTTGTGTACGTGTCACAACAGACATGTCGCATTGGGTCCACCTTCCTTATATTATCCGCATCGCTTCTCAAATTTACAGAAGACAATCATCCTGCGTTTGGATTAGAAAATGTTATAATGAGATAGGAAGCTGACACAAGAGTTATAAGTTGCCATTCTTAGCTTAAACCGATTTATCATTAGCCACTGTGTGAGCTGAAGCAATCCAGATCACCATATAACCCATACAACTTTCTGCACTCTCGTTCGATATCTACGTTGCCATCCTCCCGACTGATCCGTATTGCCTTCCGATCATCATGAGTTGGAGTGTCTGCGGTCTTTTCAACTGGATCTTTCCTCATCCCAACAAATGGCGAGATCCCTTCCATGATTGTTTTGCGTCGTTGATTCGGTGCTTTCTTCTTCGATTCATTTCCATCGATTGAACTATCCAAATGATTGCCTTCTTGACTCTCGTAATTATTCTTTGTGTTTGATTTAGACACAGGTTTAAGCATCGCCCCAAACATGGCTACGTTCCCAATAACAGTCTGGCGACGAGTGCGATTTTTCCTTGTCGGTACTTCATGGTTGGTTTGGGTTGCAGTTTCAAGAACTCCAGAGCTTGTAGGCCGACGAGATGTAGACTGCTCCTGTTCCGTATTACCACTCTCAACTTTTCTAACAGCCAGCAGAGCTTCTTTTATATCGCTAATGGTGATATCCTCCTTTCGATCAACTTCAACTTTGCGCGTGGAACTGAAACGTTTCAACCTGTCTGTTAGTGCACTCATAGGCTTGTAATCGGAAGAATGTACAAAATTGTCAGGACCATCGTAGTCCTCGATGTTCCATGTTTCATTGTTACTGCAAGACAACTCATCGTCCACCTCATCGACCGTGTCAATAAAACTTTTTTCGTAGACTGGGCCGTCTTCTCATTGAATGACGCCAGTCGAGGAAGCCTTCGCCTTCGTCCTCGTCGCCCGCACTGGACCGTGAACTGGTCCGTCTTTTTGATGAATGACGCCAATCGAGGAAGCCTGATGAATCAACTAAATTTGAGAAAGACGCTTTGAGATCATCAATATCGCCTTCGGATAGGATGATTGAGTCTCTGTCTGAACCATCCAGTTGAATACTTCTATCATGTGTAAATGATGATCTGACGCTTAAATCGTCGTGATGTTTCCACCCCATGAACCCACTCTTGGAGATGTCGTCGCTAAAGTCACCACTTTCTCTCAAGTTGTCACTACCAGTCCTGTTAGAATCACTCAAATCAAGAATAGTATCTATAACTCCAAAATCCATAATGTTGACAGACGCAGATGATGCTTTAAAGCTCGACCTTCTTCGGGTTCCTCTTCTTCTGCCACTCCTTCTAAACGATGTTCCTATACCGCTGCCGCGACGTCCCCTACTCCTTCTGAAGCTCCTTTTGATATCTGTCTCATTCTCAGTTGAGAGCGACTCTTCAATATCGTTGGCTATGGGCAAGGGAGATGTTAAAACCTCAATTTCATCATAAATCGTTCCACCACTATTTTCAAGATGATCAACGCTATATTCAAGATCGCCACTATTTTCAAGATCACCGCAATCATTAGCCTCCAGGGTAATTTCCTCATCCTTTTGCTCCACATGCTTCTGCTCCTCCTTCATGACAATTGCCGTTGCAACAGCTGCAGTAGCCCAAGAGCGTTCATTGGCAAGCGCTTGCATAATGGCAACATTCGTACAAGCTGATGTTCGTCCCTGTCCTTTGATGGCAGATCGAATTTCGTGCCAGTTGGCTGATGGATCTCGGAGCACTTCCTCCAGCGGTCGCTGGGGCAACTGCTGCTGATTCATGTTGACAATGAGCCGATATCAATTTAAGTAATACTTGCTGAAGGCAACTTCTGATTTTTTTAATCGTAACATGTACTGATGAAAAATTATGAATGTGTGCATGTAAATATGTGTCAAACACCATCCAGCCAGATGATCCCGGGCTTTCAGATCAGACCTGCGAACCGTGGGTTTGTGCAACAACTGATGATGACTGCGCGGCGCGGTGGTGAGCGGCATCAAACCAACGGCCTGGTAGAGCGAGGAGCGTGGAGAAGAGTAAGAAAATCCTTAAGTTTCGCACTATGTAGGTACTTACATACTGTGTCTAGAAAATAACCTAAGACCCACTGTTCTGAAGATGAAGATGTACTTATGATATTTTGCTTAGAATGTTGGTGCTTGGTGCTCGTTTGGAATGAGATCATTGCTGTCCTCTATATTGTGCAATATACTGCAGAGCGGAGAAGAGGAGCGGCTTGTCTATTTCAATAATTGTTATGATAATCAATCATCTTCATCGGAGGAGGGCGACAACTAAATAATACATCTGCTATCAAAATAACAATGACAGGCTTTCCCATCGCCGTCGGCACCGGCCCTCGTCATTCCTCATCTCGGCCCTTTCCTCAAGATGGCCATGTCATCATGGCAATGGGCATGAACGATGACGAAACGTTGGCAGCGACTGTTTTTGTAAGTTACAATTTCCATCCGATAGACAACACCGCAGAAGAACCCGACGAAATCGACGCAGGCGTCAGTGATGAAGAAATGAATGATAGAAATGCAGCGGCAGCGGCACCCCTATCAGCATCATTATCAGTAGACGACAATCATCACTTTAATGTCATTGCTGAGCTACGTGTCCAAATCTCGCATTCAGCATCACCGCTCGTCTCTAATACAGATGCAATGTCAAATAGAGAAACAAAAAGTAGAGTTCCCTTGGGTATCATGAAGAAGAAGAGGAGACGAAGTAGTAAAAGGACTGATGATAAGACGCAACAATCGTTCACTCCAGCTGCATCCGTCATATTTTCATCCAGTCAATCTCATTTGGCATGCCTTATACCCGTTCCTTCAGGCTATGGCTTGATTTCAAATGCATCACAAGATTCTTCACAAATATCAACGAATGAATCAGTTTCTACAATTGTAATTTTTAACATTCAGACATATTCCATTACATCAAGACAACAAACACGGCAGCAGATTAAGAAACTACCAAAATTGCCGGATTTTATTTTAGATCAGACAACAAATAATTATGATAAAACGAATGGGGGAAAGAGCAATACTCTTCAAAATGATGGTGACAATGTCTCGATAACGAGCGAGCTCCAGTCAAATGATTCAAAGTCACAAAATGTACACGTTGCGCATGTGCCAAAAATAGTTCGTGTTGCGCAAGAGGGTGTATCTTCTGAATCTGATGCACACCTACCATCTTTACAAAGCGCTACCTGCATCTGCAACGTGCCTTCCGACAGTAACAACGGAAAGAGTCACAATGCATTCTCTACGCTACTGGTGGGTATCACCGATGGTTCGATGCTGATAATAGATTTTGAAACAGCAAGAGTAAAGGACATCTTGTTCGAGCAAAAGCAGATGAATAGAGTAAGATCTGCCATCATTCATTTGAGCCAGTGTCCACCAACCCTATGGAAGCCACATAACAAATATGGAGATGAGCTGGGGTCTGTATCCAAAGGACGCATATCAGCTGTTACACGAGATGGAGGCATATCCATCTTCAGCACAAGCTTTCATTGTACCAGTGAACAACAGTCCAGCAACATTATTGATCAGTCAAGAGGCTTCGTGAACAAGAGTGGACTCATAATGGAAATTGAATCTCTTGCCCAATTTCATCCTTCGCACACAAACAACAGTTCAAATGTAAGCGGGTTGAGATATGCATGTGCAAAATGGCTGAACCCGTTGCTCTTGGCAGTTTTGACAAGATCTCCACTTCTAGACGAGGACTTTTCGGGACAACAGAGTAATGCACTGTCCGAAATTGTAGTGGCACAAGTGTGGTCCGTCACTGAAGTGCAGACAGACAACCCTGAACAAACTCTGTCTAAAGCGCATATTTGCGTATTGTCGGAGCTGAAATTCCCTTGTGAAAACAGCTTGGTAGAGCTAGCGCATGGCACATTTTCTTTGTCTCAAGAGTCAGAGGCCGAAGCAAGTTTTGGGAAGAGCTATTTAATTTCATACAATAGTCACAGAGACTGCCTGGCATTATCAAGCCAATTGGTGTTACGCGATAGAAATGCAAAGGAATTGGCAAAACTGAGAATTCGACCTTTTTGTATTAGCTGGGATTGGAAACGAAATGCTCAAGGCCTGACTTTGATTAGCGATGCGTCGCTTTTGTCTGAAGAGTGGCATGCTCAACCCAATGGTGCTGGCATGCAATCTATTTTCTCCCATTTTTTGGTCTCACACGACTGCGCCATTCATTTTTACGAAAAGAGACATGCTCAGAGGAAGCGCCTGCATAAAGACATCTACAACCTGAGCACGTTGTCGCCGTCACATGTGTCTCGCAGAGGTTCGAATGTAAGACTGTGTGAGGTTTCTCCGTTAATGTTAGGCGGAGATGTGATAACATACCCACTTATGTCACAGCCACTAGCTACACCTGACGTTTCTCTTCGATGGGAAGAGTCGAGGATTCCATCATCATATGTTGCAGCAAACGGGCCTTGTCGTATTGCTGCGATAGGGAAGGACAGAGGGCGCTCCATAGCTGTAGCCGCTTCTCGTGGTTTGTGTATTCTCGATTTGTCTCGAACCTCGTGGCAAGCGTCTGATTCGGAAGGAAACGAAACCGCGACACCGTGCGTCAAGAGCAATTCTGACATAGGATCAACAACAAGCCAACTGACCCCTCTTTGTCCCCAATGGAAGCTATTTAGCAACATGAACGACGAGCAGCAATTTCGGGTCGTGAGTTTCCTATGGTGGGAATCGTCTACTGACGATTTCATTCTCGCTGTTGTGCAGTACGTGACTAGTGACGTACCACACTTGGTTTGCTGGTCTCATAGGCGGTGAGTACAGTAATTGATCACTCTTTCCAGCAGCTTTTTAGCGCTTTCTCACATTTCAACCCTGCAGCCTTGGATTCGGTGAGAGCCAATTGCTAATTGATCAAAACGAATACATCTCGAAACGAAACGAAGGCGCCAAACCGTTTTCAAGCCACGGACTTTCGCTACCAAATGGACTTAGAGTGGACTCCATGTCAATGCTAAAAGATCCTGCTGGATCCGATCGAGCTCTTCTCCTATTATCAAGCATTTCCAGTGACGATAAAAGCTGCGGCATTGACTACGCACTTTATCAGTTACAGACAAAGAAACAATCAAACATGGCATCAGAGAGAGTTGTGGCAAAATTATCAGCACATGGCAGTATACCTCACACAGTTGGGACTGTATCTGATATCTATCCAACTGATTCAATTACTGGCGTATTTCTCGCAGGAGGTTCACTTCTGTTTGACTTGAACGCAAACCCGTCAGAGTCTGAATATGATAGTTTTGGTGTGATTGGAATAACGTCACTCTGTCTCGATTTATGCGTGGTATGTGTCAACCATAGAGGCCCCATTCTTTACAAACCCAGCTTGCTCGAACAGAGTAATATCGCCAGTGATTCTGCACTAGGCGCGAAAAAGAGCATCGTTGCATCTTATTGGATATCAGACCTTACTTGTCCTGGCCGTATCGTCTGGAATATTACGCAGAATGATGGGAAGGTTTACTGTTGGGCGGCTCCGTGTTACAGCAACTCTTCCCCAGCTCAAAGTCAAATGACATTTCTATCCTCTATCGGAGAAATATGCCACCTTGGTCGTTCTTCGCTGTGGCAGAATGGATCGACACTGAACGGGAGTGAGGTTGCATTGGGCCCTTTTCTTTCAACTCATTTTAGCTGCACCATGTACTCTGGTCAAAGCTCCAGGACAATACGGCTTCAGAGCGATATGAAAGCAATCCTCTCATTTCACGTGGGTAACTGCGTCATCACATCACCTCATTACACGCCATCGTTATTCCTTTCCTTTTTTGAATTTGGCCAAGCAAGATCCAACGTCTAGCAAGTCACAACCAAATAGGTCTGACTCCATTGAGAAAAGTTATATCAGAATGACATTGCTCAAAGCGAGGAACAAGAATAACGGATCAAGTCGCTCAGCCCTGAGAATAATAATATTGAAAGTAGTCGAGTTACTTGATGAATCAAAGGGCAATCAGGATAAGATTCAGAAATGGAATGAAGGAATGAGTATTCTTCGCGAAGTCGTTTCTGTGGCCAGAGAAATATTCGATGAACTGTCATTTGCTTCTTTCTTCCTTTCTGTTGGAAGGCAACTGGAACCACATCAATTTGATCTAATCTTTCCTCTTCCATTGGAGGGTGGCGTAGGTATCTCAGCCGAGGATTTGTTTATGGTCGCTGTGAAAAGGGGATCAATGTCAGTTGCATTGTCTGGATTAGCTCTGTTCACCTGCCACGAAGAAACACAAAGCAGAGTAGTACAACTACTTTGTCACTGCCTTTTCAGGATTGATGAAGTATTTACTTTATCTTCGTTCTCGTCGGAAGAAGACGCGTTTCTTCACCAGCTCTACTGGTTCGGCGTCAAGCTAGAAGATGCCATCATCGCGGAACATGCTCAAGAAGAATCGACCAACATGTTCGACTCGATAGATTCAGGCGAAAGTGCGATCATGAGCAATTCATTTGCCAGTATTGACGAGTCATCAATAGGCTATGCTAGCAATGGAGATTACTCTATTGAATCGTCAGAAGACTCATCAAGAGCGTTCCCTTTAGATTCTCAAGATGATAGTTTCATATCTTGTCGAAGCCAAAAGCGAAAGCCAAGGGAAGGTCTTGTTACAAAAGTTGTTAGCAGACTATTTCAGTCCTCTCGCCCTCCCAAGCACAATTCATTCGAGGAAGATGCCATCTATGAAGCTGCCACCTCCTTCATCATCTCAGGATTTGATTATGACGAGGAAGCCATAACTTCTACCGCATCAAATGCTATATGCGACGGCGAAACACACCATGATGGCGACAATTCTTTTGATACACCGTTGATCAGTGTTGCTGGATCCACTTGTGCATTCTTGAGCCATGTCATTGGGTTCAATTATAAGCCAGCATCCAAAGCAGGAGGATGGGTAATTGCGAGTAAAATTGCTTGCCTGATTCAAGGTGACAGAGAAACACTCGCAATATCACATGCTGCTGCTTCAAACGCTGTACGGGTCAGTCGACTTGTGACAGTTGATGAGTTAAGAGATGTTTGCACGTTTGATCAGTTCATTCATTCAGAAATCGCAACCCAACAATCTCACAGCGCAGTAGCACTATTTCTAGAACATCTCACCTCGCATTGCTGCGATGAAATACACTCAAATGAAGCAGTTGAGTCTATCCTGAATCTTGTCTTACTGTTACTTCTTCGGCACGATACGTGCGAGGATGTACAGCTCCACCGGGGGACATTGATCTTGATTGGTATCGTTTGTGGGCATCGTTCCGGAAGAATTACAGATCTTATCGGTCTGATGTCGCAAGATTGTGACGTACATCTCATCTACCAAGCTTTTACACAACAATAATATAATTGGTTTGTATAAAAACTCAAAACTACTTATATGTGTACGCGATGTATGTGCCAAAATCACGTACAAACCAAAAATTATCACTCATCCTTGCGAATGCCAACCTTAGCCTTGGCTCTACTCAAGTAAGGCCAGCTTGTAGGGTACTGTCTCTTATCAGACATGTTGTTGATCAAAACTGCGTTAATGATTGTAATGGAGACACCGCACAAAAAGATTCCCATATTAGCCCATTGATTCTTCATGCTAGAGAATACAATAGAAGCAGCTCCTGCGGGTGGATGCTATTTTGTGATATGATGTATGAGAACGTGGCATAAATGAGTGATATACTCATGAACAAAGACGAGCACACAACGAAGTAAATAACTGCAACGAAAGAAAACAAGTGGTCAACTACTCACCGTGATACCAAGCTTCGCCATGGCTGGAATTACGATTGCTGGGGCGAGCGCACTACGGAACCATGCATTCTTTGCTGAAAAAGGGATGTATGAAACCAAGTTCGCAACGGTGAGCGCCATAACTTGCGCGAAAATTGCATTTCTAGGTTGACTCGCTGGAGCTGGTGTCAAGTTGTATTGGAGAGTTGTTAGGGCCCCCAATGGAGCAAGAACCAAACTCAATTTCGTTGTGTCAGCGGTCTCCGTCATGATGAAAGAGTTCAATCGCGAAAGGATGGTGTGGGTAACGAGGACACCAACAAAGCTCCATAAAGTTTGTGTCCAAGTGAAAGAAGGAGGAATACCTTTGGGCCAGATCAAAAAAGTAAAGTGAGCATACTTCGAACATGATGTACAAAATGACAATATAATGGTCTCACCTGCGTTACCTCCATGCATCTTAGAGACCCAACGATTAGCTTTGGTTTCCAAATCGTCCTTGGCTTGGATTGCTGTCTTCTTAAAGTCTTTACGCACTCGAACTGATAACTCATGCACTTTTGCAAAGGTCGATCTCCTCTTTCCATTCTTTTTATCATCTCCCGATGACGCCTGCGGTCCGCCATTTTTCTTTGCTCGTAGACTTCCACCAAATCGCATAATTGTGAGGATCTTGATCTTCACCCTTCGCCAGGTTTGATGACTTTTTTCTTGCAAGTATGCTTCGGATGCTTCTTGTGCAGGTCGGAAGGCAGCTGCCGCACCTATCATCTGAGAAGAATGATGAATCATTTGCTTGTTCACGTCAGAATTTAAGTGGTCAGGATCTCCATGCGGATTAGCAAAGTAAATTACCATTCCACGAAAATTCTTCACATTGAATGGAAGGCCTGCAGCGCGTGTGAATCCAGCCTTTGCCAGATGTTGAAGCCTGTCATCATATGGCTGATCTGGGTCATCGGCCAACTCATCAACCTCTCGCCAATGTACATCATGCGACACATTGGAATGCCCGATTCCATTGAGTCCATTTGTTGCATACCTTCCAATCTCGGACCACAACGCCCCTGGCAATCCGCAACCAGGACCGACAGGTTCTGGAGCCAAATACCCCTTGTTGGATTTATCAGTCAACTTTTTGAACGATTCCTGCGGCTTGTCGACATTCCAATACTTGCGGTTGATCTCATCAGCATCTTGAGTGACTCGCTTGAGCAGCAAGCCTTCTACTGTCCCTCCTTCAATATCATCGGAGAGAGCAATATTTTCGAGTTTCCCTGATCCCTCATTGAAATACCAGAGTTCGATGCCATAAATGCCATAGAGGCTCTTCATAGACATTGCTACAGTTTGAGTGAGAATATCGACGTCTGGAACAGGCTCAAACGTAGGCTCGACTGCGCTGGAGGGTGCCACAGGCAGAGGAGCGGGTGAAGGTGCGGGTGCGTCATTTTTTGTTGAAGGAATAGAATCTGATACTATATTTTTCTTACTAATCAAGGAGCTCGAAAAGGGGCGACTGCTTGCCGCACCATCCCCTTGAGTGGAATCCATGATGCGTTACTTTACTAGACGTATGTCGTATCCAGAGACTCCTTGTCAGGGGTCTACCAAGTATGGTTTTATGATGATAACGCGTTGGTCAAGATGAGGCGAGGGTAGGGGGGTGCAGCCCCTAGTAAAATCTTTAGTCACGAGTGGTTCGCGGAAAATAGTTTTGTCAAGCTTTTTGATTTTTGCCGCCGAGCCAGCGAAATTTTTGACGATGGCCAAAATTGTCCATCGCCATTTCGGAGCTAGAAATACCCCCGTTCTGCAGCTTAATCTTTGTTAGTACTGCATCTAGAGTTATGAAATTCAATAGGCGCATAGACCATACCCCCGTGTATGCGCCCGGCGAGTTTGGTGGTCGCAAGTGCTCACCCCACCGAGAATAAGCTGCATAACACACTCATTTTCATGACAAAATCGACGATGAAAGCCACTATGGTGCTATTAATTGTTCGGTGGCTTTCCCTTCGTCGGTTAATATTCTACCCTGCTTGGCGGTCCAACCTAGTAGGGCTTTTTGCCAATCGTCTGTGTTGTTCTTCCGAGTAGTGGTCGCCATGCTTCCTTCTTTTTTTCGGCAACCTACACGCTGCTTGAACAGCTTCTGGTGCTTTATGCATGAGTCACCTCGATTTTACCTCGATCGCTCGGGGGGGTCGAGGGCGTTCTACGTCGGCGTTAGGAAACATGCCGTGCTATTACTTATTTCTGTCTGGGATTGTCTGCAAATCTTCTACATCATCTTCACAACGACTTGGGGTCATATTCAATACATCGGGGGATCCGATTCGACGGTGCATTTACGTTTCCATTGGAATCGTTAGGTGCAGCTCGGGAAAAACAAGTACCCAATGTACACTTGACAATCAACTTTACATCGAACATCGTGGGAACATTAAAAGTAAATCTACACATCAACCAAGCAAGGACTGAAACTGAGAGAAGATATTTCTCTACCTAAATCAAGTATTCATCGCACCACTTGTCTCGGTACAATCTCACTATTGTACTCTTCTACTCCTCCTCTCACACTTCGATCGATACAACATCAGGCAGCGTGGATGGTCCGGTACTGAAGGTGCACAACGGAAAAAATGGCACAGTTTCTGGTACAGATTTTATTCAACGGCTCAACGGATGGTATCATGGTATCATTGGGACCAATTTGGGATCAAAAATCTAATTTACCTCTCACCATACACAGTTTAGGTATGAGTTCGAAGTTGAAGCAACTGGAGCTGCAAGGATGTCATTTTTCTAGCAACCGTCAAATTGCTCCAACTGCTTGGTTGGTAGATTTTAGTGGCGGAGAGATGATGGTCGTCTAAAGGCAGGCGTTCCGGTGTTCCACTATCAACTACTCGATTCAACACTGACCATATTTATTATTATCAAACGTTACACAAGAAGTTTACACCGAACAGAATAATAGCTGCCGGCGACCCTCTGATGCGTGCAAGCCCCCAAATAAAATCAGACTGATTTTGTTTTCCTCGGGCGGGCTTGATGAAGCACGCTGAAGAAGAATAAAATGAATGATGAATGGAATGTCGATGAGAGATAAGTAGATGCTCCTCTCTGCTCTCTCAGAAGACATCCTCCTCCGAAGCACTAATATGTTCGACCCTATTTCTCTAGCGTGGGCTATCATCTCACTAACTTCAATTTCAATCGCCGCCTACGCATTAAATTTATACATCAATATCCAACACATCTTCAAGAGGAGACATCAGTGCATCAAATTATCAGTGCAGGAACTTTACATATACCCCATCAAAAGTTGTGGAGAGATCCGATTGTCAAGTAGTGCCAAAGTGACCCCGATAGGATTTGAACATGATCGTATTTTGCAGGTAGTGTCAAAAGAAGTTGACCAGAAGAATTCGCCATCAGAACCAGATTGGTCGTTTTGTACTCCAAGAGAAAAGCGGTATGAAAAATTGTTTCATGTCAAGCCAACATTGATGGATGGCAGCAACAACAACACTAACCTCAAACTTTCCTCGAAATATGTAAAAGAGGAATTTACGTTGAAATTAGAAGAGGTGCTTTCCCGATTTGGATCGAGGCCCACATTTAGCACGACCATGGGTGGGGCGTCACCGGTTTTGTTGGAAGATTGTGGTATCAAGGTAGCTAAATGGCTGGAAGAAGCAACGGGCATTACAGGGTGTCGCCTGGTTGGTATTGGTGAAAATTTCCGTAGATTTGTCAAAGTCAATGATGACCAGGGAGATGATATTCCAATGATACACGAGGGATACTCCAGTTATGGTCGTCGTGGGAATATGGTTTTGCCTCGGCCATCTGTATCACTTGCAGATGAAGCGCCATTCTTACTCACCACCCGCTCGTCTTTAGCGGACTTGAACAAACGACTTGGGAAAGGGAAACAAGTTGACATGAGACGTTTTCGACCCAATATAGTCATTGATGGCCTCCAACCCTGGGAGGAGGATTCATTGAAACGTATTAGGATAGGTGCAGTTGAATTTCATGTATGGCAACGTTGTGGGAGGTGTACTATGACAACAATTGACAGAGATAGTCTAGAACGATGCGGAGAGCCGCTTTCGACGTTGAGCAACTTTCGTGAAAGAGACAATGGTCAGCGTAACTTTGGTATGCATTTGATACCTCCTAGACCGTCGGAGCTAAAGGAAGAACGAATTTTTGTAGGTGATGAAGTTGAGATACTTGAATATGATGAGGAACGCAGAGCAGAGTGGATGCGGTTATTTGGCAAATCGTCGTGAAAACATGCAACAGGGTGCTTTTATGTAGGGACTTGATGAAGATTAACATGGATGCTTTTTCAGAGAAAACAAGCATGCAAAAAGATATTCAGTGAATTTTAGTTTTGATTCTTGAGCAACAAATTAACCAAATCCGACTTTTCAAGCATCCCTCTTGATTCTTCTTTGAGTCCTCTTTTCTCTATTGCGGCTCGAAGTTGTTTAACACTCATCTTCGTTGGATCAACTTCATCATATTCCGGTGCATCATCAGTTTGTGTGGTTATTGGTATTGGAGGGATCACCCGCTTCAAAAAGGCCGCAACATCGTTCAATTCATCAATAGCAACACTGTGATCAAGTCCTGCATAGGTTTTAACTTCATATGAGTTCTCATTTCCACTACTAGTTTCTTTCAACAGTGATAATACCCGCTCCTTACTCAATGCAGCAGCCTGTACGGGTACCACCGAGTCTTGCTCCCCATGACAATGGAGAATTGGTGTTTTCTCGGATCCTGTTGCTATTGCAAATGCTTTTGATCGAGGTAGATATCCACTCATTACAGTTATACCCCCCAAGCCTAAGCCGACAGTGCTTTGTTTTCGTAATTGAGTCATTCCAGTGTACAATGCCAAAGCACCTCCTTGTGAAAAGCCGGCCAGCACTATACGAGAGTAGTCCAAGGGGTTAACGCATGCAGTAGTTGCAGTCGTAGACGAATCGTTTCCAGACACTTCATCCTCCACTAAACTCAATATTCGCTCCATCGACTCATCTAAGCCATTGCAAAATTCACTCGATCGAGAATCTAATCCAACAATATCATACCAAGACGGCATCGACATACCCCCGTTGAGTGTAACAGGTTGAGTAGGCGCTGTTGGAAGTATCCATTTAACATGTGGCAATTGACTTGCCAAATATTGCGTAGGCTCCACCCATCCATTGGCCGTGTCACCTAATCCGTGGCATAATATTACAGTTGCAGAGTGTTGTGCCTCGTTTTGTGGGGAGATGATGACGGTGCCATCATCTCTTCGTGATATTGCATGCAAGGCTGTTGATGATGAGAGACCGCGGACGACACGGTTATGTAAGAAATGTGAGGATAGGGAGAGGGATGTTGTGAAGAATAGTGATGGCCGCATGGTGAGGCGTTGGCAAGAGTATTATCTATTCGTTGTGATGGCATGCCGTGCGAGGTTGTGTGTTTAGTTTGGTTTCATTATCCGAGTGCCGCCAAAAATGAGGATATAAATGAGGATATAACGTTGCCATTTGCCATTTTGGAGTCAACATTAATTATAATATAATCTTGTGGTAAATAGTGCGCATATCGACCTAGAACTATAACCATGTGAAATAAGTGAAAGTATTGACCATATTTCGGCCAATATGTTTGGTTTATCAATTGTCGCTGCGCTTCGTCCCCTTCCCTTCTACAGCCTTTGCAGCTTTACTGTCACAAGGAAAGCAAATTCAAGTTTACACATCACAAAGGACTGTGTCGGCCCATGCATAGAAGCAGATGAAAAAGGATGTGCCTGTATTGCTGGTGGCAGCACTGGTAGATGTCCTGCAGAGTGGTAGCTTTGTGTTTGACTAGATAAGATCATTACCACGGAAAAGATAACATACGCAAATGATTACTCTGATTTAGCCTCTTCCAACCTACTACCAAGCTACTACCACTACCAAGCTAATTAGGCCCGATTCTGTAGCCAAGCGTGTCTATTGGTTTGTTGCCAAAGATTATTGTGGAGGTGCTGAAACTTTTAGATACTTGACTAATACACTCTCAGATGGACGCACTCTCGGTCAGGTCTGGCGTTCCAAATGTGATAGCATCTAAAGTACTTGCACTTGAGGAGACGAAAGACGGGCAGGTCAGACATGGAGGAGAAACATACTACGTAGTAATGATAAATTAGTATTCAATTCGCTGAGATCAACACGAGCAGTAAACATTCAACTAAACATACATGTACCATAATATACGCCTCTCTCTACTATTGAAACAACACGCATACACACGCAACAGCAACAGACGAGACGTACCTAAGCGAAGGTCGGTCGGTCAGTCTCTCAGACTTGCCAAACCTTTCGATGCAAATGAAGAGGTTTTAGGAGGGTAGTGTGCATGTAGTCTGTTCTTGTTTCTTTCGGCTAAAGTCTGGAGGACAATTCTATGGAGTGGGAATGGGTAGGATGCCCAGCTTCTCGTTCTCGTACCCTGACCCTGCTTATGGCTGCCACGCCACTGCCTCTTCGAATGCTGATCATTTCTTTTGACGCAATGTGGTGCTCCATTCGGCTAAGCCTCCAAATGGCTGATACCCTTGTGTCGTCACTAGAGAGAGAGATCCAGGCAAGCTGGCTAATAAATGCTTGAAGCTTCAAGCAACGCAAGTACAATACATCGAAAATACTTCTTTTTGTCGCTCTCTAGAAACCTGTAGAGCGATAATTCAGCGAGTTCAGCCACGTGGGCCACTCGTTGAACGTTCTTCGATCGATGTCTACATCTCGATACGATCGCCTCCTACACAACTAAAGTATGAATTCCACCGTAGCATCGCTCAAATCTGCCCAACAAATCCGGAACTTTGGACTGGGACTGCCGCTCCGCTTTTGGGAGTGCAGCGAACTTGCAATTGCTTGGCTACGAGAGGCTGTGCGTCAAGGGGACGCGTGCAAATTCGGTCTGGCCGAACGTAGGAATTAATATACTTTGCTCAGACGGTTCGGAACCCCCCCAAAAAAACTCAGTCTAGCGTAGCTCAGAACCCCGAACCCTCATCATGATGTTGTCATTCTCTCCTCTGCTCTTTCATAAAGACAATAACAAACGCGGTCATTCAATCCAATCATTAGTATCAACAAAGACGACCATGACAACAATCAACGAACCCCAATCCCGCCGTGCCCTCCGCACAACCCGTCGCATCCTAATAAAAGCCGGCACCTCCGTAGTCGCCAACGATGACGGTCGGCCCTCCCTAATCCGCCTCTCGGCCATCTGTGAACAAATCGCCGAGCTGCAACGCAATGGAGTCGAAATCATAATGGTTTCCTCCGGAGCTACCGGAATGGGCAAGCGGTTATTACGGACCAAGTCCCGGCTGAGTATGAGTATCGCCGAGGTGACGGAGCAGGTGACAAATAGCTCGTCGAATTTGGCATCGTTGCAGGAGGAGGAGGAACATCAGATGAATCATCCTCCGGGGATGTTGATGAATACTAGTCCGCATAGGAGGAACGATAGTTTGGGTGGGAGTATGTTGAATGGGGGCGTCGGGGCGGAGAATTCGAAGAAGACGTTTCAGAGTGCTTGTGCTGCTGGGGGGCAGTTTGAGATGATGAGGTGAGTTTATTTTATTGCTTCTTGTTGTTATTATCGACGTCATTCGTTGGATGAATGTTCCACGTGACGAAAATAATGAGTATCGTCATTATTTACCAATGTCAAATTTTCTTCGTTTGCCATCCTCTCATCATGGTTAAAATTCTCTGTCTCTTCATGTCATGATAATTATCGTCACACATCAATCACACCATGACTCGTCGGTCATTCAATCACACACAGTCTATACAACGCCCTCTTCTCCCAACTAGAAGTATCCGCAGCCCAAGTCCTTCTCACAGAAAGTGACTTTCGCGATGAAAACCACCTAACCAGTCTCAAATACTCCATCGACCGACTCGTCAGCGTGGGCATCATACCCATCATCAATGAGAATGATGCAGTATCAGCATTCTCAACTACAACCAATGTTGATGCATTTACGGATAATGACAGTTTGGCGGCATTGTGCGCTAGAAGTTTCGGGTGTGACATGTGCATCCTGTTAACTGACGTGGATGGTGTATTCGATAGGCCACCAAATCAAGAGGGAGCAAAGTTGTTGCCCTTTTACAGTCAAGATCAATCCGTTGGGATTGGAGAGAAGAGTAAACACGGTAGAGGGGGGATGGCGTCAAAAATTGAGGCGGCACAATTTGCAGTTAGTCCTGGAAGTCAGTGTCGTGCGTGTGTGGTGGTGAGTGGGAATGATTTATCGGCTATTCGGGCTTTGGCGAATAGTGAGTATGAGTTGGAGGATGGTGAGGAACCGAAGGGGACTTTGTTTGTTACTCCTGGGAGTGAGTTGGAAGAACAAGCTTTGGAAGATATCAAATTTATTGAGGTGAGTAGTGACCATTTAGAAGATGATGGTCATAATATTATTTTTTTGTCGCACGTATCTGTCGCTCACTTGCCTATCCTTTCATATGTTTTAGAAAAATGATGATGAGACAGTCTCCAAAGAAGCTCGTAAAATGGCAGCAGCTGCACGTGATGAAGCACGTAAGCTTCAATCCTTACCCCATTCGGAACGAAAAGCCATTCTTTACGCTGTTGCTGACGCATTGGAGAATGAGAAGGATGTAATTCTCGCAGCGAACAAATGTGATCTCGACATTGCATCAACGGATGGTACATCGGACCAACTCGTTAATAGATTGAAGTTGACAGGTGCCAAACTTGCTACACTATCATCGGGTATTCGTCAAATTGCGGATCAAACTGATCCTTTGGGAGTAGTGAAGGCCAAGAGAGAGTTGACAGATGGACTGGTGCTCTCTCAGGTCACAGTGCCCATTGGTGTGTTGATGATCATTTTCGAAAGTCGTCCCGATTCCATGCCACAAATTTCAGCTTTGGCACTTGCTAGTGGCAATGGACTGTTACTCAAAGGCGGAAAGGAAGCTGCTCGTTCAAATGAGGCGATACATAGGGTTATCGGTGATGCTATCGAAAGGGGAAGCGGTGGCAAGATTAAGAGGGATGTCATTGCGTTGGTAACTAGTCGTGGACAAGTTGCTGATATGCTCAAACTTGATGATGTCGTCGATTTGGTGATTCCTAGGGGGAGCAATGCGTTGGTTTCATATATCAAAGCAAATACCAAGATTCCAGTGTTGGGTCATGCCGATGGAGTGTGCCATGTGTACATTGACAAGAGTGCTGAAGATGCTACGTTAGTTGGCAATCTTGTCCTTGATGCCAAAACTGATTATCCGTCTGCATGTAATGCAATGGAAACTTTGCTTCTACACAAAGATACTCTTCAAACGATTGCCCTGCCCATCTTGATGAATCTACGCGCAGCTGGCGTCAGATGTCTCGGAGGACCCAAGGCGATGGATGCTGGATTGTGTGATGTCCCCGCGAAGGAGATGAAGACCGAATATGGCGATTTGACGTGTATGGTGGAGATTGTTGACGATATGGACGAAGCGATAAATTGGATCCATAAATACGGAAGTGGGCACACTGAAGCAATAATTTGCTCCGAGGACTCGCCTGCTGGGCAGGAATTCTTACATCGTGTGGATGCAGCTTGTGTCTTCAAGAATGCCTCGACTAGATTTGCCGATGGATATCGCTTCGGTCTAGGTGCTGAAGTTGGTATCTCTACCGGACGGATACATGCACGTGGCCCTGTTGGAGTTGAAGGCCTACTAACTGTGAAGTGGCAGCTAGAGTCCAACGGAGGTTTGAGTTATGTTGGTCAATTTGCTAGTGGAGAGAAAGCTTACACTCACAAGGAGCTTGCTTGAGGGTCATAAAACATCACAACATCACGTTTATTTCTTTTCAACTACTAAGTGGGATATTGGGTGTGAGGCTTCAAGTTTAGATATAGAGCTATAATCGAAAAGGATTTATCACTTGGCACTCTTATTTTTATCATGTAACTATTACTCTGATCAGAGAACGAAAAAGGCAATGATGAAGAGTGGGAAAGAGTAGGAGCAAACCCTTCCCATGAAGTTGAACCTATTCGATGCAGAAGAAGGATCGAAGTTTGGCAACATATTCGTCACAGTCTTGGTTGGAGCAAAGCTTTCGTCTACTGTGGGTGACGGAGATGGTTCATCTGTGGGATCTTTGGGATCTTGGGTTCCTGTCCGCTTCGTTGAGCTCGTGGTTGGGCTCTTTGTGGAAGCAGATTCAGTCGTCGTTGGCTTGTTGGTAGTTGCTGGTGTTGGCGCTTCTACAACTCCAACGTCGTCTATAATGTTCGATGGGGACCCGGTTCGGATAACAACAGGACTCGCTGTAGGAATCGGAGTGCTAACAACCGGAGGACTTGTAATAGGTGTAACTGGAGAAGCTGTTGGGCTTTGTGTGACTGCGACAACAGGACTCTTTGTCGGCTGATTCGTTGGCTGATTCGTTGGCTGATTCGTTGGGCTAGGCGTGATGAGACTGATAGTGGGCGATTCAGTTGGAGACGAGTTAGTTTGGAGACTGTAGTGAACAACTCCATTCCACCTTCGGTCCAACGAGTATCCCCTCCATGGATAGCCGCTGGCCATGCCCTCAATAATGTTGATATTGTCATCAGATGCATACGTGGTACCCGATCCTGTTCCGACGTCGGCATACACATTGGCACCGTCGTGGTTTGTAACAGTAACGTAAATCGTGATTGGTGTGCCGGGAGTTACGAGGACAGGCGATGTGAAAGGAGGCAAAGGAGTAGCAAGCCCTTTTCCGGCGCCTGTAATGTCGCCGTGAAAGATCAATTCGTATGAATCATCGTATCTGTAGTCGACATATCCGGTTCGATAGTACACTTGAACTGGTTCTGTCGACGCACCCATATTGATATCAAGTCGTTCGATTAGCACTGGTTGATCTTTTGCCGCTATCTCGAACATGTTGCCATCAGCTGTAGAGTGAGAAGTAAGTAAAGAGTATGTCAGAAATGCCAAGAAAGATCTTCATGGGTGCAGTGCGGATTGGAAAGACTTACCTTGACTTGATCCCCCAAATCCAGCTGATACGGATTGAGCTAGGACTATGTCCGTCCTGGTCAGTGCCAAGGTGAGTAAAGTGGAGAAGTACTTCATTGTAATGTTGTTATTGGTCGGTATGCTCTTTGTGAAAGACAGATTTATGAGAATAGGAGGGTAGGAGGTGCTTCTGAGCTGGTCTTGCATGGGACTTGAGGTGGGGGAGTATTGACTCCCACATAGAATGGGCGCGTCGTGACTCGAAAGCACGGGTGTTGGCGGATTTTGGCTCCGAAAACACAAGATTATTTTGACCTTAAAGAGATTCAAACTAAAACACGCACTGAAGGCGCTCTTTCCACGACAACGCTTTCTGAGTTGGGAGTGACGAGCTCTTTCCTTTCCCCTCCTCTTCTTTTCTCAGACCACCTTCTTCGGGTTTCCTCCTTCCAACTCCTGTGATGAGAAAGAATTTGCTCAAGGACCTCGCAATCTGTGCCTTCTTGGCACTGGCGAATGGGCCGAGTGCTTGTGAAGCAACAGCACAGTTGTCGACGAATTTTGCTGGAACATCAATTAGTAAGTGAGCAAAAGTTCTCTTCAAGAAGGTCTTTTCATTTCCTCTGTCTAACCACTTGTTCACTTCTCTCTTCTTGCTCACTTCGAAAAGTGGAGGGAGATATATGGACGATTACAACAGGAGCTGATGGGGTGTCAATTGAGCAGTTGGCGATTCACATGGATAGTAATACAATCAACATTGAAGTTTATAGCCGACCAGGAGAAGCCCATACTGAATACGAAGCCTCCTATCAGAAAGTATTTGATGAAATGGTGACTGGTCAAGGCCAAGGTGTTCCAACTTTGCTCTCTCCCTTCGGCTCTCCAATCGATGTACCACCCAACTCCTCTCACACATTTTACACGACGGGAACTAATGATCCTCTTTCAATTTACTACACGGACGGGTCTTCAGTGCTTAGCACATTTGCTTCGGATCCATATATTGATGTGAAAGAAGGATATTCAGTGCGCTTTCCATTCAATGTCCCTCGATCGCCGACTCAATGGAATGGTAAGATCTGAAAATGATATGTGTACTCATTCAGCTCTTTCTTATAATGTCGTCCTAACTTATCTTTGTCAATTTTTCTGCAGGGGTCGTGTACTATTCAGTCGCCGCACCAGCACCCAGTCCGTCTCCCCCCAGTCTGCCTCCAACGTTATCTCCGATAGCAGCACCGCCCAGTCCTCCTCCAACGTTATCTCCGATAGCAGCAACGTATCCGCCTACGGCAAGTCCGACAAATGAATCGAGTTCGTCTCCTTCTGTATCTGCAGAACCATCTTCCGTGCCAAGTTTATCTCCATCCAAGTCTAGTGAGCCGAGCCTAGAGCCTTCGATGAATCCTTCCTTATCAGACAAGCCATCATTTGAACCAAGCATGTCGCACTCGCTATCTGGAGCGCCTTCAGAGTCATCGGCACCGCCTACGACAAGTCCGATAGCAGCGCCTACGACGAGCCCGATAGCAGCAACGTATCCGCCTACTGCAAGTCCGACAAATGAATCGAGTTCGTCTCCTTCTGTATCTGCAGAACCATCTTCCGTGCCAAGTTTATCTCCATCCAAGTCTAGTGAGCCGAGCCTAGAGCCTTCGATGAATCCTTCCTTATCAGACAAGCCATCATTTGAACCAAGCATGTCGCACTCGCTATCTGGAGCGCCTTCAGAGTCATCGGCACCGCCTACGACAAGTCCGATAGCAGCGCCTACGACGAGCCCGATAGCAGCAACGTATCCGCCTACTGCAAGTCCGACAAATGAATCGAGTTCGTCTCCTTCTGTATCTGCAGAACCATCTTCCGTGCCAAGTTTATCTCCATCCAAGTCTAGTGAGCCGAGCCTAGAGCCTTCGATGAATCCTTCCTTATCAGACAAGCCATCATTTGAACCAAGCATGTCGCCCTCGCTATCTGGATCTTCCGCACCAAGTTCAAAAGCTTCCTTGACGCCGTCCCAGAACCCCACGCAACAACCGACGTCCGTGAAGCCGTCAATGCATCCAAGTCTAGAGCCTTCTTCTCTGCCAACGAAGATTTTGCCTCAGCCAACAAGTATCCCGTCTAGCCAGGTAAGTTTTGATTGCACATCGTCTAAGTCACCACTTGAACTGATAAGCTCATCAAGTCCCTCATATTTTTTTCGCAGCCGACATTGACACCAACAAGCTCGCCATCACATGTTCCAAGTTCTGCACTTTCTACGGAGTCAAGCCTCGTAAGCAACACTCCATCGGTATTGGATACGCAAGAGCCTACGCTCTCTCCAAGTCAACGGGTGACGCAATACCCTTCCAAAATGATTGACAGTTCGAACAAGCCATCGGTGGCACCATCCTTGAGGAAACCCTCAAACAATCCTACAGCAATTGCAACGCCAACTGTGTCAATGTTTCCTACTTTCACGCCAAGTGAAGGGTCATCATTCAATCCTACGCCTACTCCAAGCACTCCAAACCACACGTCGATTCCAAGTTCGATAAACCCAACTCATTATTCAGACAAAGAAGACGTGTACACTGTCGTCCAGAATGTTGTGCATCGTATCAGGCGAAACGCATGGGCAAATCTCTTTCACGAATAATTTCTAAGCATAGCTTTTCTAGTCGTGAACTTCTTGGACTAATCTCTTTCGCTTGCCTAACCAGCTGAATAAATACTTTGGTCATTTATCCTGATCAAAGTCCAGTTCGCTTGCAAAGAACTCAACTAACATCGGACCGATTTGTTTCCTGCTAGGTGCAACATTGCCTTGTTCGTATACGATTATACGCACGTCTATCTCGTCGCTGGTCAGCTGTTGTGATGTAATTTCCTTCAAAGCCAAATATGTATACATCTTTGATTCAATTAAATCATCTCCTATCACTCCCCATCTATATCTGCTTGAACAAAGAGCAAGCTGCCTACGAAAATCACCAGTTGTCTGGTCATAAAATGTCAGCATAATACCTAAGACTGTCAATTCTTTTGATCGCATGAACTCAGCTGTCTTGGGAAGGAAGCCTTCTTTCACCATGAATTGATTAACAGGCATTAAAATTGTAGATATGCCAAATCTGTGTTTTGAATTGTTCCTGCTATAATGGAATACCTTGTAATCATATCCAAGCGCTCTGCTAACATCGAAAGCTTTCCAAAACTCCGGCGAGTACTTTGCACGCTCTAGATGGCTGAAGAGTTGATTCGTGTCGATTGTAAGTTGTGATCCAGCACTTGGTTTCAAGTATGCAAGTAGTGAGCTGTTGCTCCAGTCGGTTTGTTTCAAAATATTGGACACAGCATCTCTATCTCGAGGAGTCACCTTTCCAATTGATTCGTCTAGGTTGACAGAGTCAAGAAGAATTACTCCAAGTAGTAATGTCGATAGTGACACTGGCGGATTGCTCGTTCGCTTCAACAGCATTTCCGCTATTAGTGTCGTCGTGCTTGCGACCAAAGCCTTGCCATTTTCAAAGGCAATATTTCTCATTGTACCAGAACAAGTGTCAGTGTATAGATTCTCATCAGTATGGTGATCAACTATTTCAACTACTTCAATCATGTGGCGAAATTTGTGCAGAGAGCCATTGATGGTATTGTGATCGACGAGGTTGAGTTTCCAAACTTCGTTATCTTTTGAGCTATCAAGTATCATCTTCAAATCCTCGATGAACAACAGATTGGCGGACGCATTGGAAATGCCAGCCAAGTCTAGCAACATCTCAACTTCGGGGCGTTCGTAGACAAATGTCTCTTTTGATATGGAAATGATCGGGGTCTTTCCTTCTATAAAAGCAAGGCAGATTGCACTAATGATCGAGTCCGCATCGCCCGCATCATTGCCAATAACGAAGTTTCGAGTTGGATTCTTCTTCTGCTCCTTCAAATAAGAGTCAAGGCTTTTAGGTCGGTCTTTGCGGTAGAACAATCCGTCAGTACTCAGTTACGATACAAGAAGTCGATGCAAACATGCCTGCATCAATTACTCACGAAGAGATCCTTCATTTTGTGCATTAGCCATTGTGTCAGCTAAAGAATAAAGTTTGCCGTTGAGGTCAACTTCCTCTGCCCACCTCCGAAACTCTCCCCAATCAGCGGTGATGAAAGATTTCAGTTGGAGTTGATCCTCTGGATACTCGTTCCACTCCAAGTACTTTGAATATGCAACTACTTCATCGTTGAGATCTCCGAGTAGTTTCTTGGTTTGCTTCAGAAGCGAGATATCTTCGTTGTGCTGCTCAAAAGATTTGTCTGGGAAGAGAAGTTGCCCGAACAAATCCACGGAATCAAGGAAGCTGCGAATCTCCTTCCTCAAATTATGGTAAAGTTCATGAACGTCTTTGTTGACTGCTTGATCCCCCACAACATGCTCAGCGGCCAAGGCCTGAATAAGGTACGCCAAGGCTCTAGTCAGCTGAGCACTGCCCAGTTGGGCCAGCACTGTAGATGCTTCATCGATATTCCCATCTGGAAGTTGACTGCTTGGTGTATTTTTCCAAAATAGATGAGATGATTTCGATCGAGAGTAGGAACAGCTCTTCTTCTCCTCTTCCTTCCTGTGCAATTGCGAAGTCTTGATGTTTGCCAATGATAGCTCCTGCTCTTGCTTTTCCGCTTTATCAGGACAAGCATGTGACAAATATTCCATAATACCCTCATGATTCTGAGCTACAAACGCCACAAACTCATCCTTCCAATTCCATACTTGTACTTGATAAATGTGCAATCGCTCGGGGGTATACTTGACTTTGGCATGTGATAAGTCTTGAAAGTCACCAATCAGCATGTACCCATCATCCAAAAATCGACGTAAGATCTTCCAAACGTCCACGACAGAATGGTGATTCATTCTCATTTTATGTAACGCTTCTTCTGACTGGCTCCGATGTTTTCCCTTCCCCCCATCCTTCTTTTTGTCTTTCTTCTTGCCCTTCTTTTCATGGCCAAGCAACCGCAACTTCCTTGGGTACACAGGAGCAAATACATCCAATAAATCACGTGTCTTGAGGATCGTCTTCCTCAGGACGAACACTTCATCTGGCATTACGTCGATAGTATTATTACTGTTTGGAGCAATTGTAGCGACGCACAAGTCAACAGTGGTTTGAAAGTAGATTGGGACCATTACTGATGCAAGTTCCCCAAATGAAATGTTGGTAGGGATGGTGTTAATATCAAACACGGTAGCATCGGAACTGTCTGTATGGTTCATATTGGTGAGATAACTCTTCTCCACAATTCTGTGAAAGTGACGATGGTGCAACCTTGAATAATTTGGAATAGAGTGGTCACGTTTACTACTTCCGCCCTTTTTATTGTTATGTAGGGGCGAATCAAAATATTCCCTCGACTGCATTATTGAAACAAATGCAACCATCGGGATTGAGATCATTGCAGTGTATATTATCAACAGTTGGATTCGACGGAGCTGTCGAGAGGAGCGAGATGGTGCTCGAAACATTTCATCTTCGATATCTTCTATATCAAATGATTGTGATGATGAAGACGACGACGAAGAAGATGATGATGTCGGCGAATATTGCGGTGGCCAAGATATTCCTTGAGGTGGCCACACGACTTCGGTGCTTAAAGTGTTATAATTCTCATACACGTCAGGTGTTGAAGATGAAAAGTAACTGCTGCTATCTCGCTCGTGAGCAGGCCCTACTTCATGTATAACGGCAAGGCTTGGCGATTTTGACCGACGGTATGCTGCTCTTGGGGGTGCTGTCACGGTAGCTTGTGGTGAAGAAGATGACGATTGCTGCTCTTGTGATTCTTCGTCATCATCTTGTCGACGATGACCTGCCGCCAGAGCGAGAAGCAGAGGTGTCGCCTCTTGGGCTCTCATTGGTGGATAATATAATTTCTTCCTTTTGTGTGGTGTCGTTGCGATGCAACGATTACTTATTACTGCTACACAAGCATCAGCATGTTTGCTTGACACGCTGTCATCGGCAAGCATCGGGAGTGAGTTCTGCAATTCTGCACTCGGCAAGCTAGCAGCGGTTACGGTTCTGAGTTCTCAAGGAACTTGAAGCGGCAATGAATGCAACACAGCAACACGCACGTGCGTCACTCTTCTGTATGTATTGTTCCGAAAGGTTCCAACCTGAGCTTCCTTCAAGCTTGTTTGATCGATGACTTTGATTGAGTGAGGAAAGAGACGCTGAAGACATAATATCATGGACAAACAACAACATCTACCGGGATACTGACCACGTCTCCGTGACAGCTTTTATTAAGAGTAAGACATAAATAAGCACTGATTCCTTGGATTGGGAAGTGACTTAAGTATTTCCAACATTTTGAAGTCATTGTAGATTGGTCATTACACAACAACAAAATCATCATCCAACAAGTTGATAAGTATAAGTAGATATTATCAACATCCCCTTCCCTTATTCAAAATGGCGTCACGACAAATGCTGCAATCGTTATTGCCATCGGCACGCATGAAACATGTTGCCCGTAGCCATTTATTTTTACATCCAAAAGCAGGCCTTCGCCGCAATAAATTTTGGAAGGAAACTATGCAAAGCGATGTCCTCGTCTTCGATTTTCAAGACGGTTGTCCTCCCGGAATGCGATCAACTGTAGCCGAGGGATTGGGGTTGGCGCACATCACCTATCCAAATATGAAGCTTTCAGTGCGTGTAGCTGAATTGGAGAGGGATGAGACTCATGAAAGTGGATCGACTATTTTGGATGAACTCTCTGTTAGTATGAAGCAGAAGCAAGTTTACTGGATCATGCTGCCAATGTGCGACTCTGTTGATGATGTAAAAGAGTATATCAATATGATTAACTACATTGATCCGTCGTGGTTGACGCAACATGGCGGCTTGCAAATAATTTGTGAGACTCCCTTGGGACTGAAGAATCTACAAGACATTCTTGGGAATCACAAAGAAATCAAGGGAGTCATTGCTGGCGGAGGAGATTACTTTAGATTTGCTCAGTGTGAGAACAATCTCTTACTTCCGCAGTTTCGTTGGGATGTTTTGAATGCTTGTCTGTGTCATGGCGTGGTCCCCATCGACACACCTCCTTTGGCAGTCGGTTTAGAGTGTGGTCTGGCGGAAAGGCATTTTCAATCTGCTCATGATTCTGGCTTCCGATCGGGACTTCTTTTGCACCCGTTGCAGACAAAGATTGCTAACAATATCTTTTCACCTTGTCCTGACAAGGTTGAAGAATACAAGGAAGAGATTTATCCGTGGTTGGAGAAGAGACAAACTGGGTATAAATTGAATTCTGGAAACGATTTTGTTGGGCCACCACACATGAAGCAAAAGCATTGGTATTTGAAGCATCATGACAATATCCGGGGTAAGGCTACGACACATATTGAAAGTGTGGATGATACCGTACTCTCCAGAGTACCCGTATTGCTCTCGAAAGCAAAGAGTATGAATGGTGGATTTGAAGGTGGAGAGGATACCAACGCTACAGAATTCTTGAACACGCTCGTGATGATATCGTTATCAACTACCTGCCATCCACGCCACAATGATCTGATTGCAAATCTAGGATTCTCCAACGTCAAAGTCTCGCCGAATAAGTCCTACCGTGACGCAAGGTATGTGTCTTCACAAATCATAGGTCGAAGGCTGACTTCGTCAGGGTATGTGATTGTAACAACAAAAGTCCAAATCTTAGATGAGTCCCATCAAACTCTCTGTGAGTTAGAGAGACGTTTAGTTGAACGCAAGCTTGAGTTTGACGAATACGACAACGCAGACGAAGGTATGTACAGTCATCTCAGCGAAGATCTCAAGAATCACAAACGCATGACTGTGCAGAGAGTAAAGTACATGATTGATCAGTCTACTTTGATCGAGAGTAAATCCATCAAGTCTGTTTCTACAGGTATACACTATCAATACTGCGACTTGTTGCACTTGGATGCTCCTTTGCACCACGTCGAAGAGCCTACTGTGCCCTCTACGTTACATCTTTCACATCATGCACTAGATGACTGCGAGAATCTGAGTTTTAAGAACATAACTTTCCATGCACCAATGAAAAGTGGTGTGGAGTACATAGCCACGACATATGTTGTCAGGGACATGGAGGTGGAAGAAGATGATGACTCGACTTGGCATTTATCAGTCTTGCGTGATGGTGGAGGCAAGATTTTCTCTTCTGCTTTGTTCCAGGCTAGCGTGTGAAGCCACTTCAAGATATGGCTGACTTCTTCTCCTGTTTTGAAAGCTGCATCTTCTTCTCGATGGCAGAGTTAGTTGCATGCTGCGTTTGTATTTACGCATGGTGTTCTGTATAGATGTTGAATGTTCTTTAACTTAAGTAATGATTTTGAATTTGAACAGTGAATGCATCGACGCTAGTATAAAATCTCATCACGCCCACTATCTTTCTTCGCTTTGCTTGCATCTTCTTTCTCAGCCTTGTCAATCTCACCCTGTATTCTCTGCATGTACTTCGTGTATCTCTCGTTCGGTACACTATCTCCGCTGGAGAGCATCACCTGCCAATATCGGTTCCAATTAGTCATGGCCTGGCCCATGCTAAATGGACATAATAATGCTTCGACGAGCTCCTCCTCAAATGGGATAAGCTTCTCTTGCTGAAAGTACACGTGAGCATATTGCATATGGACGTCACAATACGTTGGATCAATGGAGTGGGCATTTTTAATGAGTGACAGGGCCTTGTCCAGATCTAACATCTGAGGGACGAGACCGGAGTAAAGTTTACTCGCTTCAAGGTTTGACTTGATGCTTCTTGGGCATGACTTCAAACTACTAGTCAACAAAGAGAATTCGTCCATCCATTCCGATGTTCGGTTGTGTGTTTGCTTAGCCAGATGATTGGTCAATAGGTAGAGAAGAATGGTATGTTTGATAATCGTTTTGGGTTGAATAGCCAACGTTGATCGATGTTCGTCATCACTGTTGTCATCGTCATCTGTAGTCAACGACACTGCAATGAGACGTCCTGCAAATATACAAGTCCCAAACGTACTTGCAACAACTAGACGATCGGCTACGAATGTTCCAACCTTGAGAAATCCTGCTATTGGGAATAGAGTTGCAAGCCAAGCGAAGAATGTAAGGAGTAGTAACATTCGCTGTATTCTGTCGCATTGTTGTGTCAGTTGCTTCTTGCTCTTTATAGCATCCTTATTTTGTTGCTGTCCATTCCAACCATACCAAGACCAAACAACCAAACCAACAAAAACTACCACCAACAATAAAGGCAAAAGCACTCTCAAATCCATCGCCCACGAAGTTGACGAAGTTTGATGAACAATCGGTAACTTAATCTCCGGAATACAATCAAACCCATATTCATGACTGAACCCAACAATCTCCACCCCAAACGACTTCATAATATGTAAACTCAATACATACGAGTAGTTAATGATGCGATGTTGATATGTCCATTCTCCATTGTCGATTTTGTTGTAGAATGGATTTTCGGCTGGTCGGATGAGACCATCGGGGATGGTGAGTGAGCCATTGGTGTATCTGTACAGGAGATAGGATACCGATGTCATTACGAGGAGGATGTATCGTGGGAGGAGGGTGAAGAATGTCTTTAATAAGAGTGACAATGATGATGGCGATGATGATGATGATTGCTCGTCACTCTCTTCATTCTCCTCTTTCAATAACGACGAATCATCCTCCCCACCTTCTTCTCCCACCACCTGATCCATTGTCAGCACCACCTCCCGCCGATACTGAATAGCCGTCATGGTCAAAACAATCGCCGGATATTGAAATATTCCCGTCTCCGCCGATAGCAATCCCGCCGCACCCAACACACCCACTGCTACAAATGGAATGCTTGGATCTACAATTGTTATATTGAATAATAATGCCAATAGATGAGGACGGTTGGCCACATTGGCCACTGCCTCGACGTGTGTTGGATGGAGTGCAAATAGGATTTGTGCTATATATTGTGTATATCGTAACAGTCTTGACTGCTTCTGCTGCTGATTGTTTTTTGTTCTATCATCCCCATCAGTAGCAGTAGCAAAGAGTAATTGGGCAACAACTCCAACAAGTTGAACAAGAACCACATGTATCAACACATTGACAAATCGATGAATAAATAGTTCCGATGTTACTACTCCCAATTCATCGTCTCGTTGAAAGACACTTTCAACTAATGACATGAACTCCATCCGCCCATTCATGATTGTAGTATCACTTCTAACACCCACAAAAACTCAATACAACTTGCACCAAAGTACCAATCACTCTTCCCCATACTCCAAATAGGAATTGACACATTGTAGTCTGCCCCTTGAGAAATCGAAAGGACCAAACGGATATGGGCCTCCATGATTTATGACTACTTTCTCCGTTGAGTGGTCTCCCCCAATAATCATTGTGCCATGCCTCCATCCATTGATAATGTGTTTCTAATGATGGTGGTGGATGAATGTCGTGGATTGTCGGGTGTCATTATGTGTGCTTCGTCTAGTTGCGGTTTTGGATTTGTAATTAGTGGCCATTGGAATGATTTTTGGTGGGTGGTGGTGGAGGAGGGGTTGGATGGTGTGGGTGATAGAGTGAGTGGATGGATGTAGATTGCGATGGAGAGGAGGTAGATTAGTGTTGAGGGGAGCCATCTGCTGCTGCTGCGCCGTGGCGGATGGGTAGTGGTGGATGATGAGCTGCTTTGCTTCATGTTGTAGTATGTCAACACCGACTTGAGGAGGGAAGATATTGTAGAGGGCTTGCTCTATCCGCTTTCGCTTCTGATTTGTTTGTTTTCATTGGGCGGGTTTGAGGTTGAGAATGAAAAAAGATTTACTCAGGTTCTCCTGTCGGAGAAAAGTGGATCACCAAGCTCCCACAAACGAGACGCTGAGTAACACATGGTCTTGGGTCAAGACCAAGCCGGCCGGCCCGCAACGGAGGAGCGTGGTTGCAGCTTCCTCCTCGTATAATCATTGATTCGACTAAGCAATATATAAAATGAATAACAACGATGACACCACCAAAGCAGCAGCGGCAGCAGACGTGTCCGCACTCCGCGGTATCCTTTAATGAGGATGAAGTTGAAAGAGCACAGAAACAGAATGACTGCAGAAGAGCTAAAACAGAGTTAAGCCGTAAGTACTCCGCCGAATTACAAGCATGTTGCCAATACTTCTTCCCAGCTGAAGATGCACCAAAAACTGAGAGGGACAGTTCTACATTGGCAGATAGCAACGCAGTCTATCTGAAGTGGATGGGGGTAGATGACACACAATTTTTCAACGTAGATTAGTAGATGTTATTTGCTTAAACAAGCCAATCTTGCAAATTTGGGCATGTCTCCTGTGACGAATCACGGAGGAAAGCAGACGAAGTTTGTGAAGACATGATTGGTAGTATTCCTATTGACAACAAGAAAATTTCAACTCGTATGCAGATGCAGATGCATCTTTGTTTGAGATCTTGTATTCATACTCATACACATACAAATACAATCATAATCATACACCCTTCTTTGCCAAGCCATACTTATTATTATGTTTATCTACCCAAAGAATGACTTATGTCCAAATCAAATAGATAATTGGACCCATAAACATCAGTCTGATATCCCGATAGTTGGGCATGAGTATCAGCTATAGCACTCACAAGCCAATTCAATGCAAGAGCAAGAGCAAGAGCAAGAAGCTCACCAGGCTCACGGGCT
The DNA here is from genome assembly GCA_018806925.1 of Skeletonema costatum. Lineage (NCBI taxonomy): Eukaryota > Bacillariophyta > Thalassiosirophyceae > Thalassiosirales > Thalassiosiraceae > Skeletonema > Skeletonema costatum. Next base: position 167,672 of record JAHBBA010001184.1, read on the forward strand.
CGGGCTCAGGCTCAGGCTCCTTCTATGCTTGAACTGACAAAACTAGTGGTCCATGCGCATGCTTATTGTTATTGTATTCGAGAGCTGCGAATTCACATGCAACTTCATCACTCTGGAGGGTGCCCTGTTTATGTTGGACAGTAATGACACAGATACAGCATCTCAGCTGTTGTTCCCGGAGACCGAATATGTAGTGTACTGCATGCTGTTCGGTACTCACAAACTATTGTACAGACAAAAATTAATTCCAAACACAAATATTTCGTTCGCTTGTTAAGATTGCCAAACACCCCCCAGATTCTTTTCTTCGGCGTCGTCAATATTGCATTACTGCTCGCTCCGCTCGCAATTCTTTTCCCCCCAAAAGAAAATCCAGCTCAAGGTCGCCGCTGGGCAACCTTGAGCTGGATTTTCTTTCCCTGGCACACAAATCTTTCCCTGGCACACAGTCTGTCTGGGCATCTCAGCGAGTTCCACATCTCTTCAATAGGCTTGACCTTCTTCTTCTTAAACACAAATAAATTCTTGAAACCAGGCTTCAGCATAACCACACACCAATGCAACGACAACATTCCAATCGCCGCATGTCCAAACACCATCACCCTATACGATAACATTTGATTCTGTTCCACATACTCTGCTTTACGGGGAAAGATTTGAATTAACAAAAGGTACGTAAACATGACCACTCTCCCAGCCCAACTTGCAGCCACAAATGTATTGGTAATGCCAAACCCTATCCAATTTTCCTCCAATGTGTTGATGAGATACCATCGATAATTCATTACTGCCGTCGAAACTTCCGATGTGTACCCAATGATGGATAACCAAATCACCCATTCGATATTTCCTGCTCCACTTAAAACTGCACCGCTATTGTGAACTACGGGGTAGTGACATAGACACATGAAGATATGATGAACAAATATCAATCCATCCTTTCGTGGTAGACAGTAAAAGTAGCAGTCGGTCAAGAAGTAGGAAATTGAGATTGGGAGGCCAACAGTTTGCCAGACTACAAGTAAATTTATTCCACCGGGTGTTGTCCATGATTTATTTGTCCCCTGCTGATTAAAATACCACATGATATGATCGATGTCGCCACCGAATGAACAGTCGCAGCAATCACTGTCGGACGAGAGGCAATCATAGCCTTAAAACTACGATGATCGGGAGCATTTTTCGGATCTTTTTTGATCTCTGCGAAGTAACTTTTTTGGCAAGTGTTGCCAATGTATGCGAGGAGGCAGTATCCTAATGAATAAATTAGGAACCGAGTTTCAAATATCCACTCGCCCTTTACGAAGCATTCTACCCAGGGATTGTTGCTCATCGTTGCAGTGTTTATTACCACCGATGAAGCAACAACGTAGACGTATTGCGTACTAGGTATGTCTTGCCAACAAAAATAACTGAGGCAGGCAAGATGCTGGCAATAGATGCAATAGATCCAAGATCAAGGTCGGTCTTCTGTGATGGCAATAATGACAGCATGAGATTGAAGAAAGTGGCACAAGCCAGTTAGTGGGGGAGGGGGACGCGGACGGATTCCGTCTCACGCAGTCTCACATACTACGATCAAATGTGTCTGAAGCGGTTACCAAAAAGACCAAAGGCTCAATTCTCTTGGTTGCTTCGAGAGCCCTATGTACCTCACTTCCCTGCCTTGGACGTGGTCTATCTTCGATCTCGCTCCCTCTCGCTGAGAGCAAGCTCATGCAAGCTACTCGTGTGGTCAGCAACCTCTCTCTCTCTTTGAGACATCTTGAGCTGACGAAATCAGCACCCCCAACCTTGACTGCGGCAGAAGTTGTTATATAAGTATTGGCTGAAGTGAAGCAAGTAAAGGTAAAGCATGAATAGAGTTGAACTGAATCTTACATGCTTGTGCTGGCAAGTTTGAGCTGGATTTGAATATGCAGAAAGTATGAACATAGTAGAAGAAGTGTGAAACATGTTCGAACCAGACACTCATTTGACAGAGAATTTACGGAAGAGCATTAAAGAGTTATTAAGTGCAACACGATGTATTTACGCACAAACTAAGGAGAACAGAGAGCTATGTTGGCCGACCCTATTCGCCTGCCACTGCGGCGACATGGGGTCGGTATCTATTCAATCCTGCAACATCTCTACATTATACGCTACGGCACCACCTATTCATACTCTTTGCGTAACAAGGAATGAAGATCGAAAGAATTTTGCCCAATGATTCGTCTCTGTGCCAAAGGGAGCTCTAGCCAACGGTGTCCCCTTGTTGGATTGAATTTTTGTCTTTGTGACGTCACACTCACAGTAAATATTCCGCGAACGACCACTCGTACGCGCGGCCACGCTGAGAGACGTCGCCTCTCCTCTCTGGCTACCCATGTCACGCAGTCCACCGCCATCACCTCATTACACACTATAGGTCTCGCTTCTGGGGAAACATTTCCGAAGGTTGGTTGGGTTAGAGAAGTGATGGTAGTGACAAAGGGAGTCAAAAGGGGTGCTATGAAGGTGATTTGTGGTACTAGTAGCTACGATTATGGTACTTTAAGGTACCAGTCTAAAACTATTCTGTCCCGTCATTTTCACCTCATCTTTGCGTGCTTCGATCTTGGTCAATATGCGGCCGATTAAGTCGCCCATTGAAGCTCACTCGAGCTGAAGTAATGCTCTATCGACTACGCGTGCTGGTTTGTCGCCATGTGCAGTGTGGAGTACATATATTGTGGCCGCGTCGAGAGCAATTTCATTGATTTTGGTTAATTTTGATGAATTTTGAGTCTGTCCCGTTATCTTTGCATGCCTCGATCTCGGTCAATTTCTAACCAATTAAGCCGCCGGTTGGACGTGCCTTCAAGATAATACTCTCAGCTCCACACAGCTTCAAAAGATGGCTTAATCGGCATCAAATTGACCGAGATCGAGGCAGGGCAAAGATAGTGTGAAAAATGTGATAAATTTTTAAAATATTTTTTCTTTTCGGTCAAATTCACCTCATCTTTTACATCCAACGGGACACTGCTCTCAATGGTCTCCTAAACGATGCAGTGGCCCCAACCAAGTATTCAGACCTCTACTACAACACCCTAGCTAACTCCCTCTGGCTTGGTTCCATTCAAATCGACCAGGGAGGAGCTCGGAACGACAGTCTGGAAATTCACCTCATCTCAACGGGACAGACTCTTCCCAACGGGACAGATTAGTTTTAGACTGGTATGTAGAGGAAATGTTTCTTTAGAAGGTCTCAGCTCCTACATACCCTAAAGTACTATAATCGTAGATACCACTAATACAAATCACCTCTTTCCAACCCCCTTTCGACCCAAACTACACCTCCAACAACCAACCATCGCTGAGCCAGGGATAACCGAGACCTATAGTGTGCCTCATTACCACATCTTTACATTGGGCGCTGGGGGGTTCAGCGATCCCACTGTAAACAGTACACATCTGCATAAGAAGACACTGTAAAATCAGACAAGCACATGATTCTTTCCGGACATGGAAGAGAATCATCACGTCGCCGCCCCCACCAAATAACAAATCTTCGGAGACAAAAACTGCAACAACGACAGCACAAACTGATCAGAATATTTCGGCTGGTCACGTTCATCATTATCGAATAAAAGAGACTGAGACCACCAGTGATGCTATCGAGATGAACAAGAAAGAGAGAGCATCATATGCTGTCACATTGAGATTAACTTCAACATCATCACAAAAGCCCTTCGCCACTGCTGACAGTACTTCAGTTGAAGAATCTGCAGCGGTGAATTCAAATACGAGAAACACCCAAACAAAATTCGATCGAAAACGAAAGGCTTCTACTGATGAAAAGCTGCCTACAAAGAAAGCTGATGTAAATAAATACAACAGAAAGAAATGTTCCGCTAATGGATGTACAAACGTGGTTCAAAAGGAGGAGTGTGTACGAAGCATGGGGCAAAGGTCAAACGATGCAGCGGGGAAGGGTGTACAAACGTGGCTGTCCAAGGAGGAGTATGTGTAAGGCATGGGGCTAAGGTCAAACACAAACGATGCAGCAGTGAAGGATGTACAAATATTGTCAAGAAGGGAGGGGTGTGCATTAGGCATGGGGCAACAATGAATATGCAGCACTGAAGGAAAGGATGTACAAAGTTAGCTCAAAGAAAAGGATTATGTCGTAGGCTGGGAAAGAAACCACTGAACGGGGATAATAGATAACACAGAATACATTAACCTTCTTAAAAGGACTTCGGTATCAAATCGGAAGGAAGAATGCTAGGCAATTCTATCAGGATGAACAGATTATGGACAACTCCACTTTCGACTCCATTGCCTGGGCGGACCTCCGCTCGCTCCTTGGGAAACGGCCCAAGATGTACCAGTTGTGGTATGGGAAGCAATCTTCGGGATTCTGTACAGCATTCGGGTTGTCCCAACTGCGGACGATTTGAAACAGCGGACCACTTGACCCGGTGTGAGAATCGGATTAGGCGTGATCTCCTCAAGGTCAAGGAAAGCATTTGTGACATCGATGATTGGATGTCACACGCACCCTGACCTGCGCTTATGGATTCCTTTTCCAAGGCATTTAGGTGGGTAAGGGCGGAAGTTGTTCGAAGATCTAGTACATCCAGAAGGGAGGAAATGTCTCAATACATGCGCATAGTTGGCAACAAGATTGACAGGATCGGTTGGCAACACTTCACGGAAGGAAAACTCCCCAACGCTCTCAAACACATGCAACGACAGCATCTTCTCTCTCATCACAAGTACTTCACGATCGACGTGTGGATGAAAGGATTCATCGACCAATTACTCACGTTAACGCACACTCAGTGGTTATGTAGAAATCTAACGAAGCACCACAAAACCATGGGGACCAAGGCCCTCACTGCGAGAGAAGAGTGCGCATGGGCTTCTCAGAGCTCCCTCGAGATTCTCGATGCCTTCTGGAAATTGCACCGGACAACCTCTTCGGAGTGAGGACAGCCGACCAACAATACTGGTTAAATGCGGCAAGAGCCGCTCGGATAGCATGCAGTCGACAGCGCCCTACAATATCCGCGGGTAAGACGAACAGCTGGAACGATATCCTGAAGATGCCCGAGTACAAAACCAAGATCAAGGAGCTCCCTCAACAACCTGCACCTGCGAGGAGGCCTGCAGCCGACAGGGACAATTTAAGAGAGGGATCCACCAAGAGACGGAAAGATCGAGAAGGCAACCCGCCCGAACAAATTATTCACAGTCAGCAGGAGTAGATGGAGACCGCATACAACTATTACGCCGAAACAACATGATCGAAAACTCCAAGGTCCCCATTAACGCACTATTATCACAACTATTGGCTTCAGAGTTGTCCACTGCCACAGACCCAGATCTCTCTTTCAGGCGCAGTGCCAACAGAGTGAAATTCAAGAACCTGAAGACTCTGAATCCAGGTTTATGGTTATGGCTGCTGAGCGATGTGATCAACGGCTTTGCTATGAACATCCTTCGACCCCGAGTCAGTAATAGACGAGAGCACTTCTTCTCCACCTAATTCTTCTATAGGCTGCTGGACACAGGTACACACGGTACACAAACCCCTTCATATAAATTTGCAGAGGTTGAAAGCTGGGGAGATCGGCTCGGTAGTGTGTAGCATGAACAGATGATCATTAGATATTGTAGATAATTTCGCCCGTAATGGAGGCTAACCTGACGTACTATAAGATTTCTGTTAACTTTTGTCAAATGGCATACTTGGAGTCAGGGAACTCCAATCAATCACAGGGATGTTCACTGGATTTGCTTGAAAGTCAGCATGGAAAACAAGTCTATCATGCTCTGGGACTCGTCCGGGGTAAAGGAATCAAATCAATCAATTGTATTTGAACAAATGATGCGATACCTGAAAGATAAATCGTAGCATTAGATGAAGTACATCCCGATCGTGAACAAAATAGAGACGTAAAAAAATCGGGTTGATTGTGATTGCTCGTAGCAGGGATTATGTTTATCTACCCAAAGAATGACTCAGGTGTCCAAATCAAATAGATAATTGGACCCATAAACATCAGTCTGATATCCCGATAGTTGGGCAGAGTATCAGCTATACGCACTCACAAGCCAAGTCAATGCAAGAGCAAGAGCAAGAAGCTCACTCACACTCAGTCACGCTCAGGCTCAGGTCAAGTCTAACTCACACTCACGCTCACGCTAATCACAAGCCTACATACTATGTAAGATGAATGCACGCCTTCTATGCTTGCAACTGGCAAAACGGTCATGCATATTGTATTCTAGAGCTGCAAATTCGACATCAACTTTATCACTCTGGGGTGCCCTGTTTATGTTGGACAGTAAGACACAGATACAGCATGTTGAGTACCGCAAATACATATAAATACTAATTCCTTTCGTAAGCTTAGATGAAGTAAATACCGATCGTGAACAAAATAGAGGCGTAAAATCACGGTTGATTTGCGCATCGAACAGCATCAATCAACTTGCATACATACTTCTAACGTCATTATCACAGCCAATAAGTATGAGCCGATTCAGCGACAACTGGCTCCTCGACAAGGTCATGTTCGACTACGTCCAGGGCGGCTCTTGCGCCTGCTGCGGTTTCCCCCACCTCTTTGCCCCAGGAGGACTAGAGGGCTTAATAAACGCCATGTCAGATCTCGAAACCGATTCCAAAACACATGAAATCAATGCCGCAAAGGCATCGCCCTGGCCGGAGGATATGAGGGATCAGATTTGGGGGGATCGATTGTTGTTGAGATTTAAGATGAAGAAGGAGATGAAAGTTTATCGTGCTTTTTTAGAGGAGGCGGTGAAAGATGACGCTGCATCAAAAAATATTGTTACTAATAATGATGACGAAACAAATGTTGCCATTCAAGACGCCATACCAATCCTACACCACTTTTGCACCACCCAACTATCACCACATGAACTCGGACAAATATTCTCATTGCAAAGATCCGGCCTTACCGAAATACTTAAATCAAAGTACAAAATTACCAGCGCCTACGCCATTGTATTTTGTGCAGTAGTGGAGCAGTTGTCCAATTTCAACCACACTGGATATGGAGTTGATGCACCGCCCTGTTGCAATAGTGGTGTGGATGATGAAGAAGAATTATTTGAAACTGTGTTGAATTATAGTAGCAGGGGTCAGGGATTCAATTTGGTTGTTGCCGAAAATATAATAGAAGAGGATTGTGAAGAGGAATGGAAAGTGAACCAAGAGACATTGGGCATATTTCTAAAGCGAATGATTTCTTTGGCTGGACCTACATTGTTAGCACGAGCAGCAAAAGCGGCAGATGAAGATGACAACAATGATGATAGCAGTAATGATGGAGCTGAAAACGGCGATGGACAAACTAATAGCAGCAACAACAAACCCAGTTTTAGATCAGATAGACGTGTTGTTCGATTAATGATTGCACGTTATTGGGCAGATAGACTGATAGAGAAGTATCGATCGATGCAAGGACAGGGGGTGGACAATCAATCATCCACATAGACATGGGTGGTTAACGAAACAAGAGCAACATAATCTTAAGATAGATTGCTAAAATAACATTCCGTCTCCTTCGGTCTTCGTTACGAATGATGATGAGGTTCGTGCGCATTCAACACCACATCATCCTCAAATCTAATCCCCCTAAAATGAAAGTCCTTACACAATACATCCCACCAACCAAACTCACACATGGTAGTAATTTTCTTTGCCGGCACAAACAGCGCCATCCCATCATCCGTAACTCCCCGTTCCTCAATCACATAATCATGTAATAACGTCTGCACCAATTGACGCACCTCCTCCAAACTCAATTGTACTCGAGAAACATTCGCCTGTACCATCTTGTCCGAAATTTGTTGGATCGATACACCCTTCCCGCGATTCATTCGTCGTACACACATGATGATAAAGTTCCGCAATTCGGCAATGAATTCATGATCAAATTCTCCCTCGGTATACCATGGCCCACCGGTGATTTCTTTCGCGGGTACAAGGTCATACAACATGTATAGTTTCTTTGTTTTGGCAGTCACCGCCTTGATGGGTTTGATAAGTTTCCGTGTCTCCAACTGTTTAAATATTTTCGTCAGTGTCGCCTGCGGAATGTTCGTCTGGACTCGAATGTCCACCGTCCATATCCCCTTATTCCCCGCCGATTCAATGACCTGATATACTAGTTTGGAATGAGCATCCAATCCTTGCATTTTGGATGCCTCCACGGCACTTAGTAATGAGAAGTAAACCTCATTTTCTCCATTGGCCTTTGACATGGTGAGGCGTGATGCACGTGTCAATTCATTAATAATGGGGACCAATTGAGTGTATTTGTCACCAAAGTGCGCTTTTAGTGCCGAGTTGGCAACACCCCGTCCTTTGTATTGTGGAGCGGATAGGAGTTGGAGGAATTCTTTGCGGAGAGGGTTGGAATCTTCGCCATCATCATCTTGATATGATGTGCCGACAGAAGTGCTTACTGCCATGCTTACGATTGGCTTGATGGCGGTGCCACGCCTTCGTTTGGTGGCTGCAGTTGCTATTGCGATGGATGGTGGACGTTTCGGCGGCATGGTGATGCAGTAGAGAGAAGTTGAGAGGACAGAGATAATAGTGGATATCACGACTTGGATGATAGCAGCGCAAAAACTTCACTTTGTTGTAAAAATCACGAATAATCGAAGATGAGGGATGAGAGGGGAGAAGTACAGACGATCCCGCCAATATCTTCCTCTTTTCCTCACTGCAAACTGCAACCAACTCTGCAACATTACATGTGACCATTTTTCCGTCGTCCTGTGCTGACGGAGTGGTGGCCCACTGCATTAAGGGAAAGAGACGACTTGGTGGCCGTTGTTATTTTTTAGCTGCAGTTCTGCTTGTGCATTCTTTTGGATCTCGTCTTGAAGAGCATCTGCATTGCTACATCCAGCACCTCCGACGAAGAACGACCCGAAGAACAAGCATTCCTTCCGGAAGATGATTACTACATACATTCTTCTTTGCTGTTTCCTCTGCCTACGCTCTAGCTTGGCATTTGCACCCCATGCGCATCTATTCAGCAACCAAGTTGATGCACCTTCAACAACCACACTCAAATGTGCTCCGGAATCACATGGCGGGAATTGCAACCGTAGGTCATTTGTAGGAAATGCTCTCACTTTGGCTGGGTTCCTCGTTGCCAATCCGACAACGTCTCACGCCGTCATGGATCCGTCAAAGAACACAAAGGGAACATTAAAAGAACTGTCCATGGAAGAAGCCGAGGAGCGGTTTCGTGCTGGACGTGCAACTGTTGATTATCTGCTCAACAATTACAACGAAGTTTGCGATGGTGGAGGAGATAACGTCAGACGGTACCTAGGAACTGTTGGCACCCAGTCTGGGTTATTTGGTATCAGTAAAGCAATGAAAACACTTGCCGACAAGGCTGACGATATTGTGGAATATACAGAGTTGTCTAGGGAGATTGAACAATGTATTGAACAAGCAGATGGGAGTGCGTATATGGCTATCTTTGTCACTACTTCGACTAGTTATACTCCTCCTGAAAAGTATTTTGGTGATGCCAAAATAGAGGTTAAACGATTAGCCAAGTCAATGGATGAGTTGGCAGTTATGCTGGGGATCACGTTTTGATAAACCTGATTAAGACAATAAGAAATGCTTTGCCTTCTTTTGTTGCTATTATTCACTGACTCTCACTGACTAATATAAACCACGCGGTATCACATGATAAAGTATTTTTTTGTCTTAATAGAGGACTGGACTGGATTTGACGGCCTTGGAAGAAACGTAATTCTCATCTGTATCTTCACATGTATCTAGCAGCATACAAATTAGCTGGCCACTGGCAGGACAGAAAGTAGTATCATCATCACATATCATAACTAAACCAATCAATTAGTGCAGACAGAGCAATAGATCACTCATCATATACGACCATCACCATCTCAAGTTACAGACCACAGAGCAAAAGGAAATCAAGCCATAAATGCATGGTGGCAACAGCAAGGACGCCAGGATTCTAACGTGGTACCCCGCCATACTAACCTGACCCGGGAAGCGGTGCTGCCACGGTAGTATGATGCTCTGTCCATGTACTCTTAATGAACAATAAGCAGCAAATAAATGCAAGATACTGGCTTGAAGCGGCACTCGATTGAGATACCAATCTTATATCCTCCGCCACCCATTTTTCATTTTTGAAGAACATTTTCATTTCACCTCTTCGGTTGGTCTCTTCAACCATATCGTGTGAACAAGTAGTGACAATGGAGGCGGAAACAAGTACATCGGTCCCTGCCGCAGCAGTGACAAACACAGGCAAAGATCTCAGCGGTGTAGCATGGACGGGCGGCTCATTGGTCGGCTCCTTAAATCCAGTCAACCACGGATTTAGAACTGCTGATGGTAAGGGAGGTTACATTATCAACAACACACACAAGCGTTACAAACGCACACGTAGGGATGCCGACGGTAATGTGATTGACGAAAACGATATCCAAGATGATGATATTCCGGGCAATGTAGTTGTTCAATTCCGTGATAGGGAGGGTGAGACGGTAGGTGAGGCGATGGACGTTCCGACCTCGGCGGGTACTGATGAGTTGGGAACGTTGATTCGCTCCCTGCTCAATGAAGATGATGAGGACCACTCCACAAACAAAGCTCATATTCCCTACGCCTTCTTTGCCAAGATTGAACGTATAACCAAAACGACAAACCCATCGACTGGCGAACCAGTGGTGAAGACACACACTGATGAGATTGACATTACAGATTTTAACTCGCTCAAGGCATTCCTCAAAGAGTACTATAAGCAAATATCCACAGAACAAACTTTGGAGCTTACCTACCAACCATTGGCTCTGTTCAAAGTTCGTCCAGTAACAAGATGTACTGATACTTTGCCAGGTCACACGGAAGCGATTTTGCATGTCTCATACTCTCCAGATGGGAAACATCTTGCTTCTGGGGGTGGAGATGCCACTGTACGTTTTTGGGATGTCAACACATCTACACCTCGGCATACATGCAAGGGCCATAAGGATCATGTCTTGAGTACCTCATGGAGTCCAGATGGAAAACGTTTCGCGTCTGGAGATAAACGTGGCTTCTTGATTCTGTGGGAGCCGACAAAGGGTGAGTCCAGTGGTTCCATCAAGGCACACTCAAAGTGGATTACAGGAATGGCTTGGGACCCGATGCACCGCAATAATGGTAAATGTGAACGTCTCGTTACCTCTTCCAAAGATGGATTGGCTAAAATCTGGAACGTGAGGACAAAACGGTGCGAGGCAACTCTAGCAGGACACACTGACTCCATCGAGTCGGTGAAATGGGGAGGAGAGGGGCTCATCTATACTGCATCTCGTGACCGCACCATCAAGGTGTGGAATGCAGAAGAGGGTGATGGAAAGGGAAGAGTTGGTTTGCTCGTGAGGACATTAGTTGGACATGGTCACCGTGTGAATACTCTCGCGGTGTCATGTGACTACATCTGTCGAACCGGTCCGTTTGACCACTACGGGAAGATTGCTGATTTGGAAGTAAGGGATAGAGATTCTGATGAGTGGAGGGAGGCGGCATACAAAGCAGCAGTCGCAAAGTATAATGCATTCAAGGGATCGGGCGAGCACGAAAGATTGATTTCTGGAAGTGATGACTTCACTTTGATGCTTTGGCATCCTACCGAGAACAAACGTCCAATTAAACGATTGACAGGACATCAACAGGCAGTCAATCATTTGGCATTTTCACCAGACTCACGTTTCTTTGCAAGCGCTTCATTTGATAAGAAGATCAAGCTATGGAATGGTCGTTCGGGAGATTTTGTCACAACTATGACTGGCCACGTCGGTGCCGTCTACCAAGTTGCATGGAGTTCGGACGCTAGGTTTCTTGTGAGTGCCAGCAAAGATAGTACGGCAAAGTTGTGGGAGGTTCCAAGCGGTAGAAAGGCGAAGGAAACGTTGCCAGGTCATGCTGATGAGGTTTATGCGTTAGATTGGAGCCCCAACGGAGCATCAGTTGCGACAGGGTCCAAGGATAGAACTATCAAGATTTGGAAGCATTAGGGTTAGTGTAACCAATGAGTAACTGTAACCATGATTGAGATCCAGTGTTGTAATTAAATTTAGTCCCCTTCAATTACTCTTCTCGTCATCTTCGTCATCTTCCACCAAACGATCGTAATGTATGTATACCAACAATACACTGATCAGAGCTAGACAAAACATTTGAAAGAAAATGGCATTTAGCATCCCATCAACTCCCTTAATCGCTGCCAAAGAAATCATCACGTCGCCGATAACACGAGCAAATGTTCCAAATTCTGTGGCAATGAACCCTGAGTTGAACGTCCCTCTTGCCCAAGACTTTGGAATTGTCTTGGAGAGAAGACTCATATTAGGTCCTTCCAAAGCATTTGTTGATATGAATATACAGATGCCAAATACTGCATACTGAACAACAGAGTAATGGCTGGGTACGTACGCGATGATTCCGAAACATCCACAAAGGATTGCTACCATGAACGAGCGAATGAGTTCTTTATCCTCGTAGTAATGGCTCAACCTTGCAACAACCATATTTGCTGGAAACATCAGCAGTCCCAAAAGGGCCAAGAATGCTCCGGATTGGCTTGCGTTCCATCCAAAAAAGTACCTTGTCACTGTGGGACACGAGCTGAGTAGAGATTCAAGCACGAGTTTAAGGACGAAGTAAATCCACATAGTCATCATGACTACAACTGTCTGCACTTTCTCTGCCTTCTTCTCAGGAGCATGATCGGACGATTGTGCTTCATCTGCTAAGAGGTGGGTGTTTTCTTCATTCTTTGATGTCAGCTCCAAAGTAGCATTTGTCCGTCTACTCGACAAGTGGTGTTTGCGATCAGGTTCATCGAAGAACAAGCTAAACACAATCAGAAATACCACCCACAGGAACAGCATTATCCAGCCAGGAGCCGTCTCTTTAGTCCAGAGTGTAGACTCAGGGGAAAACGTCATCATAGACAGGAGACTAGCCAACGCTGGTCCAGCACTCATACCAAGAGCTGCCGCCGAAACAAATGCCGCCGATGCTGCTGTCCTTTCTTTTCTCGTGAAGACGTCCGCAATGAACCGACGATTGATAGATCTTGCGCTTCCAAAGCCATTCAAGAAGCGACCAATCATAATCAATGAGATTGAATTGTAATACAGAGCAAGTGCGTAGGTGATATTCCCAAGAACACTGCAGGTTGCGGCAAATATGAGTGGTGACTTGTAGGAGTAATTGCTCCACCAACTGTAAAGCACGGTAGCAATTAGAGCAGCGTTGGGAGTCATACCGATGACAATGCCTGCCAACGACTCACTACTCCCGACTCGAGCAGCATAATCTCCGCATGTTGGTGCAACGATGTAATAGTTGGCCATGTACAAGAAAGTAGAAGAAAGATTCAAAAAGCTTGAGATACGTTGAGCCCTCGACTGACCACCATTCATGGCATCTGTTATAGAGTCATCTTCCTCATCTGGATCCTCAAACATCAATGCCTGCGCGGCAATAACATCAACATATTTGGTGTTTTGCTTCAGTCTTTCGCGAGATATCCGAATCATTTGCAAGATTGGCTCTGTATCATGAGTAATTTGCTCTCTGTTCGTGGTATTTGCTGCCGATGCGAGCCTTTCGGGTACACTTTCCATCATATCAACTCTGGCAAAGGACTTAGCGGGTAGTGAAATCATCCTCCTGTGATTATTTTGGTACGATCCGCCGCTCTGTTGTTTTTGAGTCTCCTTTAGTGCTGCCAACTTCATCTCAACATGATGTAATTCATCAAAGGCTCTTTTCAGTGAGACAACTAATGATGAGAGTCCACCATCATGGTACAGCTGGTCCAAATGAGAGTCGACATACTCATTTGCATATGCGGATAGGTAATTGTGTGATAGTTTCGTCTTCGTCTTTTTGTCATACTTTTTCAGAATCTTTCGCACTGCCGTCACATTGAGGTCGATAAACTTCACAAAATGCATTACATTGTGGGCAATAGTAACATATTCTTCATGGATTTGTCGTAGTTCGTCCAAGGAAGTGATGCTTTTATTATTGGTTGATGATCTAGGAGGTGTCGTGACTGCCTTCACTCTTGAAGAAGAAGATGGACTAGGAACAGATAGTATCCTCTCATTGCTTGCCAGGTGCGATGTTGTTTGAATGAATAAAGCACGACGCTCCGCCAATCGTTCCAGCTCAGCGGCAATTGTTCCCTGTTCCTGCAGAACAAATAACACCGCCTTTTCAATCTCTCTGTCTAGTGCATATCTGAACTTCTCATGTTGAGATGATGCATCATCCGTGTCGGCTCCTGCTGGTTGATTTTTACTTTCTATGAGAAGTTTCAATGAATTGTATGCGATACAATGAACAGCCCAAGAGAAGCCGTGTTGGAGACAAGCATCTTTGAGTCTTTTACCAAATTCAACCATCGCAATGAATATTACTGTTTCTACTCAATAATCCAGTGGCTACCTCTGGATATTTGGTACGCCTGTTATATGTATGCTTGCTCTTCTCTCTATTATGATGATGGTCTACTTGATAGTAGGCCTACATACTGCAGCAACCAGCAACAAGATGCAGTAGATTCATGAGATGCAAGCATGTGTGTGAGTGAGAGGCAGGCCGCAGCCGGCAGGAGGGATTGAGAGAAGGCGCGGTGGAGGGGCTGTTGTGCCCCGTTGACGCCCTCAAAACGGAGCACATTCTCTGAGTCAGCACAAAAAGCGACACGCCACGCCACGTCACTGGTCACACGTTTGATTAATGAGCACAACACACCAGCTTCGAATGAACCCAATCAAGTACATCATCATAAGAAAGAACAATAATGATGAGCATTCCATCGTCCAGAGCAATCGCAAGGTCAACCCTGGGCATCGTTCGCCGCCGGCCATTTTCGTCTCTTACTGCGGCATCCACCATCACCGCAGTCGGTTATTCAAACTATGTCGAGTGGAGGACAAACCAACATCAATCTGCTTCGTCAATAGAAACAATTATACCAAGAGATCACTATGATGGTGACTCTATTGCCAGTTATTGGGATCATCGGCCTGTCACGATTGCAAAACGTCTTCTTAGTATTGTATATGAGCTGGGGCCAGTAGCTGGAGAGTATTTCTATTCTTTCCAGCTGCGGCCATGGGCAATGAAAACAATCCGTAGTGCCGACAATGAAGACAACAAACAAATTGTTGTAGATTTAGAACATAAGCGACAAATGGAAATAGATCTGTCCCAAAAGTTACGAGCTGCGCTGACAACTTTAGGACCAACTTTCATCAAAGTTGGGCAGCAGCTCTCGATTCGTCCTGATTTAATCTCTCCTACTGTTTTGTTCGAGCTGCAACGTCTCTGTGATGCAGTACCTCCCTTTGATGATAAGATTGCTATGAAGGTTTTGGCACAAGAATTAGCTTCTACGAGAGCGGGAAGTGATACAGATGATAATAACAACACTAATTTGAACGAAGACGAAGTGAACAGAATTGTGACGAGTGAGTTTGAAGAGGTGCCACGTCTAGTTGCTTCTGCAAGTTTAGGACAAGTATACAAAGCAACCACCAAGAAGTCAAAGCAGCAAGTTGCCATTAAAATTCAGAGACCAGACATACTCGAAACAGTCACGCTGGATCTATTCCTCTTGCTCTCTTACGGGAAAGCTGTGGATAAATTGTGTTCCGTATTCACCAATCAGATGCCCTACCATGAAGCATTTCTGAATGGCTTTGCTCATGGAGCATTTATGGAGTTGAATTATCGTGCCGAGGCTGCAAATCAGACATATTTTCGTGAGGAGTTGCACTCACGATTCAACTCGGGTAAAAAGAAGAAGGTGGTCGTTCCTCTAGTGCATGAACAATTTACGACGAATAGGGTGCTTGTGTCGGAGTGGATTGAAGGGATTCCTTTAGCACAAGCACCTCAGAAGCAAATCCAACAACTTATTCCAATTGGTGTAGAGTTGTTCTTATGTCAACTATTGGATATCGGAAAGTTTCATTCCGACCCTCATCCTGGAAACTTGTACGTTACAAAAAGCGAGGATGGTACACCAACATTATGTCTTCTCGACTTCGGCCTTGTTGCTGACGTAGATGAAACTGCACGTAATGCCATGACTCGTGCGATCGTCAATCTTCTTCAGGGAGACTATGATACGTTTGATATCACATGACGCCAAGCACCTTGGCTTTCTCCCCCATGATATGGATGTTACAGAGTTGAAGCCGGTGCTCAAGACCATATTGAAAGAAGGGCTATTGGAGGCAGGATCAAATCTACACGACCGAAAACGCAATCTGATGGCCATCTCGAACGAGTTGAATGAGGTGTTCTTTACGTATCCCTTCAGTGTCCCTCCATTCTTTGCGTTGGTGACGAGAGGCTTGGGTTTATTAGAAGGTATAGCATTGAAAGGTGATCCATCATTTGACATTTTCCGGGCTAGCTTTCCATACGCGAAGAGGAGAGCGATGGATATGTTTAGTGTGAAAGATTACACGAACATCTCCCGTGGTATGCTCGCACGCCATCGCACAGAGACGATGTAGGATGCTACAATATGAGTACGAGTCACTACACATAAAAGTAAAACTAAACCTGAAGAGAGGAGCCCGAGTTGCCACTAAGGTTATTCCCTGTGTCTCCTGTCTCAGAAATGGATGATCCAGGAATGAAGTGGGTACATAGTGTCTCTAACTCTGTGTTCCTCCTCCACAAGAACAAGATAGGTTGGATGCCGTGCTTTAAGCAGCTGTCAAACCCCACTGGGCTGTACCACGCAAGGGTAGAAACAAGTGTTATCTGTTTCATTCGAACGAGCGATAGCGATAACAATACTGACACGCAGCAGCATTGCATTCTCGTCCTTTGACATACCTTCTCTTCAGCACCAAAAAGAAGGAAAGGGCGCACATCACACCTACCAAAGACGAAGACGTATGTGCAGAAGAAAAAGTAGAATCATGTCTTCCTATTGTGGTACGCAGCAGCTCAAGCTTCGAGTTTGTGGCAGCATACATATCAACCTAACAGCAACACCGGATATTACGAACATTTCGTAATATTATCGATCTACATTCCTCAGGCGACAGATGACAGATTTTCTCTTTGTCGAGGCGGCTAGTTGTATGTCTCGTCGGCACAGCATAAAATGCATATATGCATGCATCATTCTTTTTTTAACAGGAGATGAAACACCCTCCGACATGTACACATGATGAGAGAGGCTTGGTCTTGGACTTGGATATTTATGCTTATGGATATGACGAGAGAGTGAATATTAGCGAAGTGATTCAATTGTATAATTCACTCTTTATCTTATGATAACTTATGTACTGTCATAATCATAAGACAACTCTACACATTGACATTGTACTGACTGTAACTGTAACCTCATCTAACATCTATGATTGTATCTATCTCTAACAGCCTCTAAAACTTCCTCCTCCTCTTCCTCAACCTTCACCTTCATCTTTGTCGCCCCATCTAAATCTATATCTAAACATCCATCTGATAAAGCATACAAATGCAGGTGATAATGGTGAGTGTGATTCAGAGATGAATACGAATGAGTAAGCAAACAGGCAAAGAAAGACTCACCATTGGCCCATCGCAATCTTGTCATTACATACGCTCATATGGACCAACACCAACACCATTCACATTATCCACCTCCACTCTCCTTCTTCCGTTCTTTCCATCGAAACCTTCGCTCAGCCATGTTTGCATTCTCTACGCCTTCGTTTGTCTTCATTATCCTCCACTACCTTCCTCCTAATTCTAGTAACTGAGGCTGAGGGCACCAAAACCAAAAGCCACGACCAAAGCGAAAGTAACACTGGTGAGAGCAGAAGAGATGGAAACGGAAGATCCGCCTGATTTCATCTTTTGTGCTTGTAAATTTGAAGCAATTACCTTTGCTTTGGCTTTGGGCGCTTTGGGCAGTTTGGCTGATTTGCTGGAAGTGGAAGCAGAGCAATATGATGGCACTGTACTAGGCTGTGACGAAGACCCACAGTCATCACTACAAAATGGTCCTTTGTCAGCCAATTGTGGATCCTGTGTAAAGGTACAGCCTGAACCAAGGAAGATATTCATTGCATTGCTGTAAGGGAACTTGTCCTTCCAGGCACAGAGGTTCTGATTGAACGAACTGGCTCCACTGAGCATCGAATTCATGTTTGTTACAGCAGAAATATCCCATCCGCAAAGGTTCTTGTTCTGATTGAAAGTAGCAAGAGAGACAAAGGCAGTATCCAATGCCAATGCAGAAGGGGAGAGGCTCTGATTGAATGCAGTTGCATTGTAGAACATGTTTGCCATAGTGGTAACAGAAGATGTATCCCAAGAAGAAATGTCTTGATTGAACGCACTTGCTCCACTGAACATGGCATCCATGTTCGTAACAGACGAAGTATCCCATGCAGAAATATCTCCATTGAACTCACTTGCACCACTGAACAAGCCTGCCATGGAAGTAATAGAAGAAGTATCCCATTCCTCAATTGGTCCATATTTGATGTAGCCCTCAGTGTTGCTCCAACCACTTGGGTTTGCAAAGTACGCACCTAATGCATTCGGTAGATCATCACTACCATCTTCAGCAAAGCTCCCACATGCCTGACAAAATGGTCCGTCGTCACCCAATTGTGGAGTTTGCGTAAATGTGCAGCCTGTATCATCGAAGATAAACCCTGCATCGCTATAAGGGAACCTGTCCTTCCAGGCACAGAGGTTTTGATTGAAAGCTTGAGCATAATAGAACATCCTTTCCATGTTAGCTACATTGGATGTATCCCATGCAGAAATATCTCGATTGAAAGCGATTGCTTCGTAGAACATCTTTCTCATGTTAGTTACAGAGGAAGTTTCCCATGCAGAAATGTCTTGATTGAACTTATATGCTCCAAGGAGCATCTCTTCCATGTTCAGAACAGATGATGTATCCCATGCAGAAATATCTCCATTGAAAACTTCTGCATAATAGAACATCTCTTCCATGTTCAGAACAGATGATGTATCCCATGCAGAAATATCTCCATTGAAAACTTTTGCATTGTTGAACATCTCTCCCATGTTAGTTACAGAGGATGTGTCCCATGCAGAAATGTCTCCATTGAAAGCTCTTTTGTTTACGAACAGGCGACTCATAGTAGTGACAAATGTGGTACACCATTGCTCAATGGGTCCATATTTAATGTAGCCATCAGTGGTGCTCCAAGCACTTGGGTCTGCATCGTAAGTATCAACTGCTGTCTTCAGATCAACACCATCTTCAGCAAAGCAATCATATGCATATGCAGCTTGAGATGACAAGCTGAGGCCAAGGATGAGAAAGACTGCACGTGCTGGAGTGGGAAAGTACATTGTGGGAGTGGTAGTAATATCTGTAGAAGTGCAGCATCAGATGAAGAGAGAGGGTGTTGATAATTTGTCAGAGATATAATATTTGATATAATGATATCACTCATTGGGCAAATAACAATAGTGTTGCCCCAGCCCCGATATGTTCCGCCCGTCTACAGTTACAGTTATGTTTATGTTGCCAGCCAGGGCGGCTGCCAGTCAGTCATAGTCATATTCTTCTGTTCAATACCCTGCATCACTGTATTCAGATCCTTTTATTTTTATCCACAGTTAGGCATAAGTTATATGGGCCGTGGCATTGATCATTGATATCTGCAGCAACCGTTTGTGGCACAGCGGAATAAAACATAAGCACTTTCACCACAGCATCAGCATCAGCATCAGCATCAGAGCAGAGCAGAGCAGCAGCAGTGCCACATGCCACACACACACACACAGCCGAGAGCCGCTTACCTGGCAATACAATATCGTGCTTGCAACAGCAACAGTGTAGACTGTATGAATAATCGTTGTCTTTTGTTTTGCTTTGTGCGGAGCAAGCTGAGCAATGTAAACGGGGAATACAGCAGGCAGCGTTGGAGGCATTTTGCAAGGGAGACAAAAGTTGGACACAACCTCGAAATTTCCACGCTGGATTCAGTACATAAGAGAGATGGTAGCTTACGACTTTTACCTACCCCCACAAAACTGTCCATTTCTCTTATAGTTAACCATAAAGTAACAACACACAATCCAACTTCTTTTCGACGAGAGAGTCCCCACCTTAAATAGTTCGAAAAGCCTCTCTACATGCGTCGGAATTTATTCATGGGGAAAAGTTCTCATTCAACTTCTGAAAGGGGAGATCCTCGTACCGAAGACGGTTCGCGAAAGATAAAATGAAGTCCCAGAGTGGGACAAATCAAATAAGGTTAAAGTTAAGGGGTCATTTTTGTTTGGCATTTTGCCTCAGCTTGAAAATGAATGTGTCCAAGGTTGGTATATGCCACTATGGCAGTCCCAAACAGATAGCGTACTGTAAAGTTCACCACTGCATCCTGCTGCGGATACGCCCCCAATTGTCATAAAACCATGACTGAGGGCAGATGCCTCTGCACCCCACCACAACGAGCCTATAACTGGGCTTCTGCTTCTGCCATTGATATTGTGGTCTGGAAATCCAGCTCCATGCATAAATCTGCGTTCAGATTGTGTCATCCAACCAAGCGATAACAACGCATTGCAACTGCAACTCGTCCTTTGTCCTACCTTCTCTTCAGTTATATTATGACCTCGATGAATGAATCTCCAAAGGCAAAGGCTTGAACATGACCTTGATCTTGTACTCTTGGTCTTGGTCTTGACCGTGCCTTAGCAGTGAGTGTGAACGTCTCGATTGGACCAAAGGTAAGGTGCATGAACACAAGTACGAGGGTGCACGTCTGGCTAGAGAGCTGTAGAGCAACTTTTTGCTGCTTCCAAGAACTCTATCATCTACTTTCTTGTCCTTTGCCCTCAATTCTCTTCAGCATCCAAGAAGACAAGGGGAAGAGGCAACAACATTTACACCTACCATAGATGGTGCAGGTGCAGGAGTACTTAGATTGAATCATGTTATCATACACAGTACATTGTGTAGTCCTCAAAATTTACAGTTTATCCCGAGACAGAGTATCAATTGGTTGGATTGAAGGCTAGTAGGCTAGCTACTTTGTACTTACATAATTGTAGATGGAGATGGAGAGAAGTGCTACAATACGTCGTAAAAAAACGGATTATAGTCTTTTCCCTGCTGCTCTACTACTGCGGGGGAGGAGGAGGCGGCGGGTACGGCGAAATTTCATGTCGTATAGAATTCGCACTCGATGTCTTCAATTATACAGCCAC
The DNA here is from genome assembly GCA_018806925.1 of Skeletonema costatum. NCBI lineage: Eukaryota > Bacillariophyta > Thalassiosirophyceae > Thalassiosirales > Thalassiosiraceae > Skeletonema > Skeletonema costatum. The sequence continues at coordinate 188,958 of JAHBBA010001184.1, forward strand.
TAAATCAATAGATTCCTCAGGCACAGCTGCAATTGCTCTCTGCTTCTTCTTTGACGATGGTTTCCCCCCCTTGTCAACATAGTAACGAGCGCGAGCGTAAATCCCTGCAGCCTCCTCCTTGGTATCAAATGTTCCCAAATTCTTCCCATTGAATGTTGCCTCCCATCTACTCTTATTTCTCTTCACTCCCTTGTAGCCAGACTTGCTTGTTTCACTGTGAATCAACGGTTGGTTTGGGATACCTTTCAGATCTAATCCTCCATATGTTGCGTAGCCGTAGCCTTTTTTGGGCTTGTATTTAAACACTGCCCGTGCATAGTCAGCAGCGGCCTCCTCTTCCATTTCATAATAGCCGATGGATCGCACAATCCCCTCTATCATAATTTGTGCCTTCCATTTATTCATGCCTTTCTCGAAGTATACCCCAGTGTATTTTGAAGATCCCTCCCTGACATTCCTTCTTCGTGTATTGTCGCTGTATTCCTTGCTCTGCGACAGACCGTTTTTCAGTATGAGCGGCTGTGGTGGAACGTCGTTCAGGTCAATAATGAACGAGTTCTGCGTTGGTTGTCTTTCGAGGTCTTTTCTATACTTGTGCAATGTACGAGCATAATCAACCGCGGCTTCTTCTTCGTTCTCATAACTGCCAATACGTCGTACCTTTCCTTCAATCTTTATTTGCGCTTTCCACTTATTCGCCTGTTTATCAAAACATACTCCAGTGTACTTGGAAGCCCCTTGCTTAATGTAGCCAGCACTTTTGGGGATAGGAGTCTGCGTAGGAACATCAGTCAGATCGATACAGAAGGACTTCGGCCTCTGACGCTTCTTTGGTCTGTTTTCTACCGGTTCTATCGATCGGCCGCTTCTTCGTATTATTTCCTCTATACTTGAATACTGCACGAGCATAATTAACTGCGGCTTCCTTCTCATCCTCATAATATCCGATGCAATGTTGCTTCCCCTCAATCAAGATTTTTGCAACCTATTTATTCGCATGTTTATCGAGAGAAACTCCAGTATACTTGGAAGCTCCTTGTTTAATGTGGCCAGCACTTTTAGGGATTGGAGATTGTGAAGGGACATCACTCAAATCAATAACGAGAGAGCGTTGCACCCTCGCTTTGTCTAGTGCCTTTTGTTCCTCCGCTTCGTATATTGCCCCTTGCCCTTTGTACTTGAATACTGCGCGAGCATAATCAACCGCGGCTTCCTCTTCATTATCATAAAATCCGATGCAATGTTGCTTTCCGTCAATCATGATTTGAGCATTCCATTTATGACTCGCTTTATTGAAAGAAACTCCGGTGTATTTCGAAGCTCCGTCCTTGATGCGGCCAGCACTTTTAGCGATCGGTGGCTGTGGAGGGACATCACTCAAATCAATGCCAAGCGAGCTATGCATCCTCGCTTTGTTTCGTGCTATTTGTTCCTCGGCTTTGTCTAGTGCCCCTTGGCCTTTATATACTTGAATACCGCATTTTGTACCCATTACGGATCAATTGTTTGAACCCAGCCGACAGCTCATCTTTTCTACCCTCACCGTTCACCCTCATTCCTCGAATATGAGCAAGTGTAAACCCACGACATGGTTTTGGCCCACTCATTTTCTTGTTGTCATCCTCGTCCTCTACGTCTTCTGTAGTTGAAGTAACGATATCTATGTTAGCACCATCTCCAAACGTGTCAATTTTATCGATTTGTCCTGCCTTTGGTAGTTTGTAAAACTCACGAATCTGCTTAGCAGTACGAAGATGGTTTTGTGGTGGGTAAATCACATCTGTTGGATTGT